>JAVQJD010063192.1:0-12748 GCA_036023655.1 Nannoperca australis | reverse complement strand
CAGTAATGTTAGAGCCTGTTTCTGTTTTCATGAGGAAAGTATTTTTGAATCTCCAGCACTGAAAGGCGCTGCTGTCGGGACAAATGAATAGAATGAATAATCCTTTTACCGAAAGACTTTATTTGGATGTAACGGCTTTGTAATCACCAACATTTTGATTAGTAACTGTAATTTAATTACACATTTTTCTTAGGAACTGTAACGGATTACAATTACTTTTATTTTTTTATTTAATTATGTAACGCCGTTACATGTAAGTAACAGTAACTAGTTATTCCCCAACACTGGATGTGAGCCACAAATACAATAATTGCGGTGTTTCAATAAAATTAATATAAATAAATGTAATCAGTACAGTTAAATGACCAATCATGATTCTGCTCTACACTTCCACATCATGCTGTTCATCATAGCCACAGGTAAACCTTTTCTGCATGGGCCTTGAGGACAGCACAGTCTCCAATGTGCACTGCGCTGCATAAATTGGGAAGCTGTACAGTTCTGGCACATGTAATTGAAGTTAGACTAAGTGTGTCACACAAATTTAGGGCTTCCGATGAAAAACAAACCTGCCACCTTCAGATGGCTTTATAGTGAGTTAATCAGAATAAGCGAAGTCCTTCATGCATGCAAGCTGTTTTAGTTGAGAGAGGCTGGTAAAAATCAAATAATAAACTTGACTATGCATTCTGGAATTAGTGCCATAATTGGAGTATAACTATTATTTTGCATAATTAGATTTTTCTGCTGAAAAGATTTTTTAATGGCATCAAAACGGACAAATCAAAAATGGGGTTTGTGCGATTTTAGAGGGGTCTATAAGGTCTCCACCAATTCAAGTGCACCATGCTGTGTGGGTGGATGCAGGTATGCTGGTCACTAATGAGATAATGAGTCCTAATTTATAATTTGTATAATGTGTATGTTTAATGAAGTCTGCACAAATAAGCCTCGTTCATCTATTGTATCTCCAATGTGAGGTAATTTAACTGAATATTAGAATATTAGAAAGTGCTTATCATAGTGCTGTAGTCTGCATACAATGTAGGGAATTTCTAACATGCAAGAAACGTCGTGGCACAGTGAAATTTTACTTGTTCATCACTGTGGTTAAAACACTCCAAAGACAACCTTGTAGACCGATGTGTTAGTTCTTAGTTTGTCCCTTTAGGGGGAAAAAATAAGAAAACCAGTTCACTTGAAATGCTCTGCACTGCATCTATGGAAATGTAATCTAATGAGTCTCTTAGGTCTGTAGACGTACACATAAATATTCATAAATAGCATGCGGTCCTAAAAGTTTGCATTGTTGCTGGGCAAATGACACATTCACATTATGAATATCAATAAACATTCATATACTGTATACAGCAGTTTTACACAATCACAGCAACGCCTGGTGTAAAAATTCCCTGCACGACTGACAGCCATCCAACCTTTTCTTTTCTTTTCAAAGAATTTTCCACTGTCTTTGTGATGATTACAGATAATATAGCGCTACAAGGCAAAACAATGCTATTGATATTAAGCTCTCAAAATGGTCTAATCAGATAGCAGCTGCCTGAGAACAAACTGTTTAACTTAAAAGAAATTCATCCAGATTTCAACATGAAATAGGTTTACCATCTAACAGACAGTAAATAACAAGTTCTTCTGGGAGCTCCTTTAATCAAAAGTAAAGGATTTAGGAAGAAGGAGACCTTTTGTGAGTTGAGTTCTTTTGTAAGTCAGCTTGAGGCTAAGTCGTAAGACCTAGACACCTGTGTAGATTTTCTGCTCTTGTATTTATTTATTAATATCTCATGCACTCCAATGACACCACAAACTATAGCCTCAGACATTATCCTAGGGTTCAGCCACCACCTCTCTGACACACATTCAATAAAAAATTAATATTATACGCTCCACAAAGATAGTATTTCTTGCAGAGCTGTTTTATATAGGATTATATTTAGCATTGTTTTGGTCCACCAGCTGTTTTATTGGCACCATAAAAGCTTGGCACCAAGCACACCCAAATTACATCAGGGATGGAAAACATCCCCAAGGCTTGAAATGACAATCAGATCCTTGTGTGCAACATCCCCTTTGGCCTTTCACCAAGTTCACATTCACAGATTTATGCTTTTACCTTTGCATTGTTTGCCGTCTTGGTAGACCTGTTTGGATTGACAGCAATGCTGATGAGGCAATTAAAGTTCCTTGCCTTAGCCAGCCTTAGAAGAGATCAATTATGTCCTCTAGCATCAGGTGGCAGGCCCCAACATTCATTATTGCCTGCATAGGCTCCCTAATGGGATTGGATTTATACTTATGAGTCAACAGGGCTGTTATTGAATCTTGGTAGCTGAAGCAATTGTCCTCCTCCAACAACATTCTCCTTTGCCTCTTTTCTGGAGAGTCTGTATTGTTGGATTTTTTCTCTTTAGTTCGGCATAATGTAATGAGACAAATTTAAGCTCACAGGGGATGAAAGGGTTTTAGAGACTTTACTTTGTTGCAGAAGATTATTCAATGATGGTCTTCTCTGTGGCTGAAATCTTAGCATTATGAGGTATGGTATAGGAAGTGGGGATAACATAAGTTTTCCAAGTAGAAATGGTGGTGTTCTGTGCGGTCGAGTATTTCACACTGTTTGCCCTGTGTCTCTCTCGCACTTAGTGATTCCTTTGATTAGCTTTCAGCTTGTGGGTGGTAGTTCTCCAGGGGGCTCATTAGCTGTAATGACAAGGCCAAGATTTTAAAGTTTGCCAGTCAAAGAAATAGTTAGTGGCTGGTACCTACTACAGTATGCCTAATTTTTTAAGGCCTTCAGATTTTCACACTTATTGATACATCAGGTAGTGCTGTCCCACACAGGGCGACTTCTAAAGAAGCCCTTTCTTTCCCTTGTGCAGCGGAGAATACTGTATTATGACAGCCCTTTTTATGTGCCACTCCTTTTCCTCTCTGACTCTCTTTTTCTCTCTCTCTTATGTCAATTATGCCTTAGGATCTGGCTCTGGGGTCTGGCCTACATAGAGGCTCGCAGAGATGACTAAACTAGCTGGGAGGGTTGCAAATGACTGCCTCTCTCCACGCTACATCTGAGGGCAGGAAGTCAGCAGAAACTCATTGAAAGTCACTGGAACTTTACCCGAGGAGAATGTTTGATTGGAGTGATTTGCCCTGAATCTAGAAACTGACAAGAGGTGTTTTTGTCTGAGATTAAATAGCTCCCTAGAAATGAAGGGATTAATTATTCATAGAGCGAAAATGGGTTGACATTGGACTGCAGGTCCAATTTGACAGTTCCTGCTGAGTGCCTGGAAAGCATTGTTGCTGTACATTTTCAAGGCAGCAATAGTAGCAACACATAATGAAATGAGAACATTTTTGCGCCATAACGTAATGTTTATAGTCAGTAAAAACCCATTATTTGTCGATTTGTCATTACTTGACCTCAACACATTGAATAGGCATTTGACACTGTACAGTGATGATTAACCACTGTAACACATGTTTGATCAGATGAGGTCATTTTTTGGTCACATTCTTCAAGATCCTGAGTTGCTCTGTGTTTGTTTTTTCTCTGTGTAGTTAGGGACTGATACCTGTGATGCCAGATAAAATCAATTACGTGCTAGCTGTTACTCAGCGGTATGCTCAGGCTTAATGTAGGTGCTGTGGGTGGAGTTTAGAGCTGCTACAGTGAAGGGCACAATGCAACTATTGTGCACTTCACTGTATTTGACATGTTCAATATTAGCAATGCTATTTACATTTACATTTAGGCATTTAGCAGACGCTTTTATCCAAAGCGACTTCCAAATAATTTTACAATAACAATCCTTTTTATAGATGCTATTCATAGTCTAACCACAAAACATATTTGCACAAGTGTAGAACACCATAAACATTAACTTAAATCACAATTTGCAGAAAAAAACGCAAAACCTGTTCTTAATCCGTTGTGTGTGTTTTGGATTTTTTGTGTCAGCATTGATCTTGAGGCCAGATGGAGCAGGTCGACCAGTGCATGCTGCAGTGTAGCTTGTTTGATATCAAATACTGTCTCTTCCCACTCCGTTAGTTTTGGCAAACACTGGTGGCAAGTGGATACTAAGAAAACCAGCAGCACTGATCCAAACAAACGTGGGATGAGCCTCTGTCCACAATCTCATTATAGGCAAGTGTGGCCCAGTTCTTTTCAAATCAGATTTGGGTCACTTTAATATGTATTCTCAAAACTGATAGAGCGCTGTATCGGGTCCATGACCTTGCAACTGCAGCGAGGTCTGTCAAATCTAAACTGATGTGTTTTTTCCTCCACCACAGCTTCAGCACTGCCTACCAGTGTATCTACTACTCTCCAGAGCACACAGCCAAAGCTCAGGAGGTACTCAGCACCATGAGCCTCCTCCAGCCCCTCATCACAAGCTTAGCGGACCAGCTCCTCCAGGCTGCCCAGGAGCACTC
The DNA here is from genome assembly GCA_036023655.1 of Nannoperca australis. Classification (NCBI taxonomy): domain Eukaryota; kingdom Metazoa; phylum Chordata; class Actinopteri; order Centrarchiformes; family Percichthyidae; genus Nannoperca; species Nannoperca australis. Next base: position 8,290 of record JAVQJD010063192.1, on the reverse strand, counting down.
TTCCCCTGGACTGAGGGATGCACTCAAGAACCTTTCTGACAAGGTGAGGCAGCCCTCAAAACCCTCCACCCACACCATCTAAACTATCCCTTTTTTCCTCTTGGCCTCAAGCTGCTGCAAACCACCTCTTTTATTCTTGGACATATCACCAAGAATTGTCAGGTAATAACTCAGTCTGAAAAGCCTTTCAGATTAATTTCTGTGGCAATAAATTAATTTAAACCCAAACGCATACAAAAATAACTTAATTATTTGCTCAGGTGTTCTTCTAAGCCTATAACTGATAGTGTTGCAGTCTGAGGACTATCCAGGTAGATGTATTGGCTGTGACACTCTAAATGTTTTCTCTCTGAAAGGAGTTATCCTACATAAGTGACTTAGTACCAGCCCTGGTAATATTACTCTGCTAGTTTCGTTGCAAACAAAACTTATAAACAAAATTTATAAAATCACAAAATAACTTTAAATCCAGCAGTTGCTTTGACACAGCTGCACACACTAAACAGACAACCTCAGGAAAAATCCATAACTCATCATAAAAACGCCAAACTAACAAAAGTGAGTAGCAGCATGGAGGTTTATGGAGTTGAGGCGTTTTTTATCAGTATAATTAATGATTTACATCTGGTGCTGTCAGATTGCAATCTGTTGTGGGAGAGATTGTTTTTGCCACAGTGGAATAGAGCCCAATCAGCCTGCTTAATTGGTACATTCGCTCTGTCACCACTTCCTCTCATCCTTGATTAGACACGCACATATTGGCCAAGTAAACCCCTGGCCTGGTCAGCACAAGCAGGGCTGCTCTCTGATTAAAATCTCAAACTGTGTTTGTGTGGTTGTGGTTGTGGTTGAGAGCGGTAGAAAAGTGAAACTGTGTGTGTTTAAAAGCTGGTGTTCAAGTAACATCACTCTCTTCAAGCCCCAAAGCCTCAAATAATGAAGAACATCACACGTTTTATATCAATATTTCCGCTTTCACATCTGGTCGTCTGTCACAGAATTCAGCTTGTTTTTACAGACACAAAAATACTTGTGTTTGCATACACACACAGGCTCGCTCTCACTTGCATGTACAGACCTGTGCACACAAGAGTCAAGTCTATTCAGTTTTATAAATCACAAATTTGACTCAAAATATTTAAATGGATAGTTTATGTGACGCTCATATCTGTTCAATAAATATAAGGCTAAAGCCAGCAGCCGGTTAGCCTAGCTAAATATAAAGACAGGAAACAGGGAAAACCGCTAGCCAGGCTCTGTCCAAAGGTAACAAAGTACTGATTAAACATTCAAGATATTAGCTGTTAAGTAGTTAGCTTTAGAGGTATTGATATGCTGCTTTTGTTTCCTATGGACATTGCCAGACTAGCTAGCTGTTTCCCTCTGTTTCTAGTCTTTATGTTAAACTAAGCTAACGAGCTACTCGCTCCAGCTACATATTTGCCGTATGGACATGAGAGTGATCTCAGTCCTCAAATCTAACTCTTGGCAAGAAAGCATTAAACATATTTCCCAAAATGTCAAACTATTCTTTTAACAATCGGTAGCCTACAACATACTACAGCCACAACAATTAATTGATTAGTCATTCGTCAGAAAAGTAATCGGCAACTATTTTGATAATTGATCACTAATCACTGTAATTATTAGTCAGTTCATACAAAAAATCCCTTATCCCAGCCTCCCAAATGTTTTTACGGCTTGTACTCATTTATAATATTGTGTGAGTTTTAGATTGTTGACAGCCATTTGATTATGTCACCTTTGGCTGTGGGAAATTGTAATGGGCATTTTCTGACATTTTATAGACAAATCAGTTAATCGATTAATCAACAAAGCAGTTGGCAGATGAATCAATAATAAAAATGATCATTAGTTGCCCCCCACAACATCCTCTTTCTTTAGGTCCTAGGAACAACTCACCAAAAAACTAAAATGGGGATTAAAGGGAGAAAAGACATAGACACACAATCCATACTCACACTTAAGGTCAGACAGATATTGATATCCTTCTTATGGACATAAATAAAGATAGATGCATTTGAGAGTGCGTCTTTGCAGTGTGTGTGAAGTTTCTTCAATAAAGACAGTGAGTCACACCTTCTGTGAATCTGGGAAAGATGAAACACCTGCAGAGAAAATCAGAAGTACGAACCTTTTTTTATCATGCACTCACTGCCTCTGACTTTTCCCTTTTTATTTCAGGCCTCCTGACTCAAGGCCTAATGCAATATTTCACTCCAGAATACTTTTCCTGCGCACATTCTGATTAGCGTTGGACATGGCAGATGCGCTTCTCAGTGTATGGTGATGATTCTGTTGATGATGATAATAATAATTTCACTCTGATGATAATCACAGTGAAAAGGCAATTGCAACGCATCTCCCCTTCCTCCAGCTGTGTCCTAGGACAAGTTATATGTCTCAGTTGTAACAGTTACCTGGGAAGAGCTGTGGGTTTGATCGTCTATGCATGATTATGTTAAATTATATGGTGTATAGAGGTCATACACGTAATAGTGAGTAAGTGTCCTCTCAGCCAAGTGCTGTTGGAATCTGACCAGCGCTATTCATTCAGCTTCCCTTCACCTTTCAAGTGAAGTTACATTGAGTAAAAAGCTCTATTTTTAACTCGTCCATGTTCCACTCATCCTACAGGGTAAAACCATTCGAAACCATTCGGGGTGAATAGATTCCTACAGTTTTCTTCTTTTTTAGATCAAATGTAACTTGTTTTTTCGCTGTTGGAGTCCACAGAGGCACTTTCTGACTTGCACTTCTGCTCAGTCAAGATCATATCAGCAGACATTTTGAAGAAAGACTAGCAACCGAATTTCTCCCTAGACATTTTGAGTGTTTCAGATCTTTAAAACAGGTAGGTGTGGAAGAGCTAGACTAAGGAGTAGTTTTTGCACGTGGAGGAGCAAAGTTGCTTTGGTTTTACCTTGGTAAGAAAATTAATGTGCATTGCGTTTCTCCTTTGCCCAAAGGAGTGTACCTCAGATATTTCACTTTGAACGCAATATCTATATGGATCCTGCAGTTCAGTGTTTGTTGGTTTGTTGATTGAAATGCTTGATTTGTAATGTAATCAGTTCCCTTTTATCCACATGAAAAGTGCATGGATTGCATTCATACGAAAAATTAAAAGTTACCGAATGAGCACTTGCACAGTCAAATGCATGAGTTTTGTGACCCAGCGGTTACGAAGTGCAAATATGATCCAGATTGTTTTAAATACAGTGTGGTACTTTGTTCACTCATCTCAGGAAAGATAATGAATAATACATGGTCTCATAGATTGCAAATTAACATTGAGGTCAGATAAGCAGGGTTCAATTTGAATATGAATTTACATTTTGAATTCCCAGTTCCAGTTAAGTGTTTTGGTGACTGAATCAAGAATGGCTCATTTGGACATTTTTATATTTTAAAATGATGTTTACTTCTTTGGAAATGATTGTGTGCATCACAGAATAGTATTCCAGCAGAAATGCTTGTTCTCAGGCGATTACACACGTAGTCTTATTCATAGATTCTTCTCATTGACTTACAGTAATGGAACTCATTTTGAACCATGCAAGGCAATTATAACGGATATGAATTAAATACAGTGGTGTTTTCAGTGTAGTGATAATTATCTTTCTCTACTCAAATATTCATCAAATGGGTAATTTTAACAGTCCAACCTTTATATCAAGAGCAGGGCTGTTAAACCAGGCTCAGATTGAACAGTATGTTGTTTTCTTAATGAATGAAACAGACTGTGGCGGCATCATAAGAGGAACACTGAAACTCTTAAAGCAAGTCAGCAATTTCTTCTCAGTAAAAGCTATAATCATAATTGTGTGGGGAACTACAGTTGTTAAAGAGAGATGAATTGGTTTATGAAAGTTTATAACAATAGACCCCACCGATGTGTTAATAATAAGGTGTTAATAAGTTCTTTATTTGTCTATGCACAACAATTCATTAGAAATTAAATTCTTGTTCTCAGGCTCCCTCGAACAACTCTTATATAAATATGTAAATGAAAATCATACAAGTAAATGAGAAAAAGAGAATCCACTACCACCAAAGAGATGTTGGTGGTAGTGGAACAGAGCCATCAGGTGTTCACTGTATGTGCGAACAAATCTTTAGCACTGAATCTTCAAACTGAACTAACTATACTAAATCAGTATTGTCACTTCTTGAATCTTGTCAACAAACTACATAATCAGTGATTACGAATCTTTGAACTGAGCTGAAAAATTTTATTGGTAAAGTGAACCGTGTCGATGCAAGATGGAACCTCTCGAATCGGCCAGAACGTCATGATGTCCCCAAATGGCTCAGAAAATGTGAGCAGAAAGAGGAAATGATGTCCTCACCAAATACAGTGATGTCAAAATGGTGAATATAAGCGACAGTGGAGATTAGAGCAGGAAGAAATTGCAGAAATTAATCCACAGAGGAATAAATGCTAAACATGAAAGAAAAGATCTTTGTTGTTGCACTACTTTGTTGTAGACCTAAAGATCTATAGACCTATAGATAGTGATTTCCATCATGGGGGTCACAACCCACCAAAGGACTACAAGATAAAGTTATTGTGTCAGTATATGATTATATGAGAGAAAAGGTGTGACTGTTATACAGACATTTCTTTGTTTAAATGCCTTTTTTCTTGTGTTATACTGGATTGTTGGACGAGTAATGGATAATTATGCAAATGAACATCAGAGAAATCAAAAGTGTGTGTTAAACTGCTGACAGATCCTTTAAACATGCAGCCTGTTAAAAGGGGTCACAAGTCTACATTGCTTCATTTTAAGGGGCCACAATGCAAAATAGTTCAGAATCACTTCCACACAAAGCGTCTCTAGTACCAGTACAGGACAAGCCTGGGGTTCCTTCTCACAGTTATCTACTTCTTTGTTGATTAAGCGGTCTCCTAAACTTCCGGCAGTTTGAACAACCTCAATATTCGGTCCATGTCAGGAAAGGGGTGTTTGTGTGGCAAATATATGGACATAATGACCTCACAGGTTTCTTATCATGGAGGCTCATGTTTTGTTAGACTGCATTTTTCTGTGGTAATAAAATTGCTTATTGCAGTGCTAACTCAATTACTCCTGAGAGCCCTTATCATTTTTTACGCAGTTGTGGCAGGTAGCGCGAGGCGCCTTGGTACCGGGAATATCATCAACTTACAGTAGCTGGTGAATTTGAGATCAAAGGAGGTGTGCTCCTCGGAGAAGCAGGTTGGAGGAGGAGTAATTGAATTGTTTGTTGTTTGTTGCTGTTGTTGTTGCTCACCGGCTGTGCCGCGGTAATGGAGAGCAGGTACTTTATGGTGAAGGAGAGGGTTCGTTTTCCTTGATTCTTTTTACTTCCTCTGTAAATTGTTACCTGCTTCCAGTTTCACTTCCACCTGTATTTTCTTCCACCCCACGCCACCAATGTGACAATCTCTCTCTGTCTCCCTCACTTACTCTGTCTCTTTTGCTTTTTCTGCGCTTAAATTTTCATTTGTTTTGCTGTCCCGTAATAACTTTCAATATCTGTCTTTTTTCCAATCTCTCTTTCTTTCTCTTTGCTACAGACAGAACAATTTGTTCACACACTTAAGGATGAATTGGTCAAGAGTGCACTACTAGCACTGCACGTAGCGCGGCCCGGGTACATTTCCAAGAACCAAAAGCAAACCCCGGTGCAGGGAGGCCAACATCAAGGCCACATCCACCAGGGCAGTGAGCAGAATCAGAGTCCTGTCCAGGGACTTCCAGGCCACAGTCCCGCTATGTCGGTCACTGAGAGCACAGCCGTGTGTAATAATGTGGAAGGATCACAAACCACGACTAGAGGAGAAGGTGGGACTTTGAAGCACCAAGACTCTATACCACACCATAAAGAGTACGACGAGGAAGAATGGGTAAGTGTGACTACTTTTTTAAGTCATTAAGAAATCTTTGTGCTGTGACCTATTATGGTTTTATTTATTTTTAAGTACAATGTGAAAAACGGTTCTTATTACTGTAAAACACATAAACCGTTTTTATGGTAAATAATTTCAATTACTTGCAAAATTAGATTGCATACCAAACATCACTCTTTCTTTTTACAGAGAGGGTTTTCTCAAAGAAGTTTAAACATTTTCATCATGACAAACTGACTGCAGGAGATTATTTTGTGGTAGCTTTGTCACTGAATCTAAGCCATGCTGCTTCTTTTCATTGAAGTGTTTCTGGCTGTTGGTTTGTTTGCGTCTGCCACACTGACAGCAGGACTTCATCATGATTTTTGCACACCATTGCCTAATTATCTTTCAAAATATTCCTCACCATTATAACAGGTTCAAACCATATTCTTGAAGCAACAAAGACCAAAATGCACACCACCACTTAAAGTGCACATACACACACACTTGGATTGTCATATGTGTACGCACACACAAAAGTAAGTATTTGTCTGCAAATGAGTGGAGCTCAAGAAAAGAGAGAGAAAACTGGAAACAATGGAAATGCTTTGAGAGTAATCTCAGAAAATCCAGACAGCAATTTCCTTTTGACCTTTTGGACACGAAGCCAGTTTAGACTGGAAAGGGAAACTCCTTTCTGCTTTGTTTTTTAGACATAAGGGAATTACATTTTTTAAAATGTTTTTAGCTGCTTTCAGTTTTTCAGTGTCAGTTTTTGTTACCCATTTTGATTTCCCACTATTACACTATCTCTGATCTGACTGCTGATTGTGTATTCGGCTCTTTTAGGACAGGGTCTGGGCCAACGTGGCCAAATGTCTCAACTGTGTAATCGCCATGGTGGATAAACTCCAGGAAGATGACAACAACAAGCAGGAGCCTGTACCTGAGCAGCAGCTAGCTGATGTCATCACCTCACACAACCCCGGTAAATAACGAAACATGAAGCACTGCCATGTAATCATCTCTATTATTTGTGAGTGCTTTTGTGCTTTAATAGATGTGATTTTGCACATTGGCAGGTAACTGACCATCTTTGGGAAACCTGTTCTGTTACTAGTCTGTTATCTGATGTTGGCTGGTCAGTACTGAGATCCGCGAAAACATTTGTCACCTGTCTTGATTGTATCCGATGAAGGCTGTATTTTGTAATGAACATCCATCCACCCACTTTCCAAACCACTTTTCCTGTATTTATTTAAACATAGGCATACTTGTATTTATACTAGACTAGTAAATCAGCTCCTTAAATTGTTGTTGTTGTTGTTTAAATTTGAAGTCATGAATTTTAATGTCAATATTAGCATGGTTATTTGGTTCAGTTTTCTTTTGCTGTTGTCGTAGTTTGACGTTTACTTCATAATCCGAACTCAAAGCCAACATAATGCTTATTATGAATCAAGTATGCTGTACTCACCTGCAGAGAGAAATCCAAATGCCTTTCTGGAGCTCATGTCTAGAATATGCAGAATTTAACAGCACAACCAGGTGATTGTTGTAGTTTTTTTCTGCATGATCGGTTCCAAAATTGGAATTAAATGTCACATAAGGTAATTAAAGCTGTTAAATGAAACTGTTTGATATCTGCAGACAGCCTGCTGTGTGTAAGAAGGCTCAGATTCAGTGAGGATTTATCTCATTAGTCTATAAAAGTCAAAACCACCGAAATACAAAACTTAAAGATCTTTTAAATGTAGTAAATAAATGTAGTTTGTAATTTATCCCTGTTGATTGAAAACTTTCCATTGTAGAGGTTGTTTTTTTTTCTCTTTAGTTAAACAGACTTTAATGCAGAATTTAACTTAAACTTATCCGTCATTATCATTGGCAAGATATGGTGATAATATTGTATCGTGACTTAGCTAAAAATGTTCCATTCCTGTCCAGTCACAAAACAGCAGCTAATTTTAGATTTTTTTTTTTGCCAAAAAATTACAACTAATAAACTAAATATAAACTAAATATAAGTGTATCTACGGTCCAACTTGGAGGCTCCCTGTTGTTTAAGCATTAGCACAAAAAAACAAAACAAATTGTTGCCAGAGACCTGGATGAAAGCAATATTTGATATGCAGAGCCATCCACTGTTGACCGCAAGCTGCCCAGTCTTCCCTTACGTCCAATGAAATCCTGCCTCAAGCTTGTGTCCAGACAAGTACCCAGCCTGTTACAACTTCCAACTGGCACACAGAGCGGCGGCATTAGTCTGACCAGGCGACAAGGAGAGGCTGTGTGTGTGTGTGTGTGTGTGTGTGTGTGTATGTGTGTGTGTGTGTGTGTGTGTGTGTGTGTGTGTGTGTGTGTGTGTGTGTGTGTGTGTGTGTGTGT
>JAVQJD010063191.1:0-19391 GCA_036023655.1 Nannoperca australis | reverse complement strand
CCCCCCCCCCCCCCCCCCCCCCCCCCCCCCCCCCCCCCCCCCCCCCCCCCCCCCCCCCCCCCCCCCCCCCCCCGGCGCGCTTACGCACAAGTTGCCTTCTAACGGCACTCGGAGGATCTGATTACAGACCCTACATAGAAACGAACTTTTTATACTTTACATTTTATACAATTACAACAAATAATACTTACTTACCTTATTTTATAATCTGATTATTTTAATTCGGATGCAACTTTATGGTTTTTATCTCAAATTATGTCCTTTACATCCAATGGTTAAGTGTATTGTGTTTTAAAATATAAGTATAAAAGATTTTCCCTTAAAGTTTCCAGCACCTCACACACACGTGTTCACATGCTTCTACAACGATATGAAAAAGTTCCTCACGTTCAGTGCAGTACTGCCCCTTCCACCCGGCGTCGCACACAATCTCCCCGCGCTCTCCACAGGTGAAGTGGCCGAAGGCGTCGTCTCTGGGCCGGCAGAACACAGAGCAGCCGTCCCCGTAGTAGTGCTCATCGCACACGAAGCGGTACGAGTACTTGAGCTCCGTCCTGCCGCCGGTGTGCAGGTCCTGAGACCAGTCGTCTCCCACCGTCAGATGCCTCTGGGTGGTCATGGTGCTAATAACGCGGTCTGGATTCTCTAAAGTGCACATGTGGAGGCAGAAAGTCAATGGTTAAAGGGTGGAAATGTGCGTGAATGTGAAAAAAAATGAAAAGGGCAGGGTGTTTATTTCCTACCTGTGGAGAGGTCATCTTTGGAGTCGGTGTGTAATGCCTCAATGATCAGCGAGAAGGTCCCCTGGGAACACAAATGGCTTCATGAGACAGGTGGCCAGCGGAGATGTGCGGATAACACCAAGCAAAGGCCTGAGGCGATTGTGCCATACGGTCTCTGTGCTGAAGGCAAATACCTGAACCGGTGAAACTAAATACCTGTAAACTTTGTGCGCTCTCGGCCCATAAACTGTGCTCAGATATTGTGCCGCAGCGCGTTTTGACGCACGGGTTACAAAAAAATGGCGCGATTTTGCTGCCTTCACTCTTGTGGTGATATGGACACTAATGGTTGTACTCACCGGCCACGTGAAGCCGAAGTTAATCCTGATGGGGTTGGAGAATGAACTCTCCGGGATGACATCGGGGACCTGGAACGAGTTGGACCCGAGCACGGGCGTCACAGCGCCGCCGTAGGTGCAGGGAGGCTCCGGGGAGGCGTTTGGCTGGTAGTGCTTGAGACAGATTCTGAAGTAGGTCTGACATTCGCACTGTTGCTGGAAGGACGAGGTCAGGCCTCCTTTACAGCAGTTTTTGTTGCCCTGCACTCCCTTCTTGTTTAGGAACTCCTGCAACTTCAGCTCAAAAACTCCCGAACAAAACCCCTGCGAAGGAAAGCAACTGATTAACTACTGCAGCGCTGGTGTGTGAGTGTGTTGTGATGGGGAGGAGATGGTTCATTGTTTGGAAAAAAGCTTACCTGGCACAGCAACATGGACATGACGGAAAGAGTCAGCAGTATGGCGCGCCCCATATTAAATAAATACATAATAAATAATAAATAAATAGTGTAAAAAGTCTCGGGGCTCGGCTTGTCCTCAGGGTGCCTCCTCCTGTTCAATCCCTCTGAGGAAGATGCATTGAGCACGTTTCTGTCGCCTCGGGGGTTTCTTATCAACTGCTGCCGCTGTCAGTCGGGTCTCTCTCACTCATGTCCCGAGGAGCAAAAAAGGATAAATCCCAAACCTTTCAGATAAAAAAATAAAATCACAAAACAAGATATATGAACTTGCGCGAGTGGGCTGTTGAGGATACAAAAACAGGCAAGTCCTCCAGTTCCGTTACAAAGCGTTAATCCAATGCGTAAAGAGAGGAACAAAGATTGGTTCCTTGTTTTGTTTTGTGACGAAAGTGACAGATTTTAGGAAGTAGCTTTTTGTGTGAAGGTCTTGGTCTAACCCAAGGACAGATTTGTCACTGGTCCAACATGCTTCCTTCTTCCTATCAATGTCTTTCCTCACTGTGAGCTGTGCGTCTGTCTCCAGCCAAGGCCGCCGGCAGCCTGTTATATACGGCCTGACACATGCTATGGTAATAACATGCAAATGGTCCCTCCTCCTCCCCGACTTCCCCTCCCAATCTGGCCCGGCTCTCCACAATGGGATCCCATGCAAGTACCCAACAGTCTCCTTTTACTCCTGAAGCAGTGCCGCACTCGCAGCGTTAATGTCTAAGCCCAAAATTGAGACGTGTGAAAGTATTTCGACGAAGTGAAACTTTTGAAAGAACTTTCAGATAACCTAACCAAAAAGTGGTTCTACCGTTTTTAAAAAGTCAACTGAATCTTTAAGAAATTCCCAATGAATTCCCGGGTGAAGAAAGCCTCTAAGAGGGGGTAACCCTACAATCTACAGCGTCAGGACCAAGTCAAATTGGCTTTTTCTTTACTTTTCTGGTTAATTGAAATCATGCAGCAGTTCCCTGTAAATGAAATGATTTCAGTCGTATCTCTGTAGATTCAGGAAGTTGCAGATTTCGTTCTGATAGGATGTTAATGACGTGTGGTTGAATTGATCCCTCCAGCTGTTTCCTCACTGGACAAACTTCTTTTTTTTGCATCTTAAAATGTTTTGGGTAAAGTGCCAAAAATCCGCAATGTGAAGTTTTTTTTCAAAACTTGTAAAAAACAAAAGAGAAAAAATGTTTCTAGTCAAACCCTGACTCAGTTATTGTTTACATCCATCCTCCTCCTCTTTCCTTCTCTGCATATATACACCCTCTAAATGTAGGTATTTCTGCTTGTGGGAAGACGTTGATGCTTTGAATCGACTCAAAAGACTAAAGAAAACATTCCTTGGCAGAGCTGCGTGATGAGGTAAACGAGTTGGGGGGCTGGACTTTGGCTTTTCCATTTTGCTCTCCCCTTCTTCTCATTCTCCGGGCTAAGAGAAAAAACGCGTGTGCGCGTGTGTATAGATGTATGTGTGTGTATGTGCGTGCACGCGGGCGCGCGCGCACCGGAGTCGCTCGCGTGGCCATCGTGAGGGGGAACTTTTGTTATTGTGTGTGTGGTGAAGGAATAAGTTTGCCCCCCCCCCCAGCTGTATGGTAATTCGGCCAGCACCTGCTCTCCCCTCAATAACAGCGTGTGCGCGCGCCCACACGTCCCATACACAATACTCTGTCCCCTCCTTCCACACACACACGCACACACACACACTTTTTACTTCAAACGAACATAACCGGACAAATATCGCACACATTTTCTATTTCTCTTCTTTAAATCTTGACCAGATCCTGTGCACGAGGGGAAAGCTCGGCCCATTTTTGAAGTCTTAATTGTGCGTACGCGCGCGTTTATGAGTAAGGAGCAGGAGGTGGGGGTTGTTTCTTAATTAGGTCGTTCATTAGAAGTGTGTTTTTTCTGCTGCATAATGTGGCCAATAGCAAGCTGCACGCGCGGGCTACGTACATTGTGTTCAGATGTGCGCGTCAGGGCTGCAGGTTTCTGGCGTCTCTCACTCTCCGGTGTCCGTTATAGGGATCCGTCTTCCACACCGCGGCTGTAAGAGGAGCCCCGCCCCACAAGAGTGACACGCTTTCCCTTTCTCATCCAAACGTCCTTTACTTCTGATGTCACATAACATGGTTGATGTGTCCGTAGTTACTTATTACCTCTAATCAATGGCAGCAACAAACAAAGTCCTCCACCATTAATAAACTTGTCCATCTCCCCTTTCACACCCGGGTATTTTTCAAAGCGAGCGCTGGCTGAACCATGACCACCACAATTAACCCCTGATACAAAAACAACAACAAAAAACTATTAGCCTGTATTTTCGTTCCGGAAAAGAAGATAGTTCTTAAGTCTTTAATGGGAGCAGTTTGAAATGCTTTACAGCTTCCACCAAGAACAAATCTCTGAACCTTTAAAATGACTGCACTCATGATGAGCTGCAGGCTTACCCTCCAATATAACACTGCAGAGTTTGTATTGATCATATTACGTGAGCTACAGGGCTAAAGGCAGGTCTAAAGGAGGAAACTAAAACAACATTTAAATTAAAACGTCTTCCCCCAAAATGACCTGAACCTTAACCCAGCCGTTTGATAAGACTCAAACACGCCAGCAATCAATGCATCATACATTAATGCATTAATACGCTTTGCATTCAGTTTCTGTGCACTTGACCACAGAAAAACAAAAATGTGACTACAGGTGCATCTCAACCTGAACAAACTGCAAAGAAAATGAACTAGAGCCAGAATAAAACACCAGAGGGAAATCAACTGAGAGTAATCTGAGATGGACTGGGCATCAGACCCACTGGAGCTGAACCTGGAAGATATAAACCCTGCCCCTTCTGGACACTCCTAGGTTCCTCCTACAGTATATTTTCTCTCCCTTTTTTATCCTGGCCGAGATGCTGCTGGCTGATCTCTGACTGTTTAACTAAAGTGCTACTGTAGGGGGCTGCTGTAGTTTAACTCCTGCCCACCAGTAGCTGCGCCAAACAAAAAAGGGTGACTCGGGGTCTGACTATTCATCCATTCTCTGCGCTTTAATTTCCATTGATTGTAAATGCAGGAGCGGGGGAGGAAGGGGGTCTTCAGTGAAGGACCACGACACGCCTTCAGACGCGGACAGACCCTTACAAGCCATCTGCCACCAACTACCCCCCCCCCCTCCACATCCAGAAAACGACGTTTATTTCCCTGCTTCCTTCCCTCCCTCCTTCGGCCTGAAGCGCACGTCTCTATGCGCCTCTGTCCACCGTGTTCTGTCTACACTCAACTGGAAGCATGTTAAAGGACCTGTAACGGTATGGGCCCTCCGGGGCCATATGGCGAGGGGGAAGCCAGGAGGGTTTTTTCCCTTTTTTAGTCCCCGAAGAGGAGACACCACATGGTCACTCGTGGGAACGTAAACACGGCGCGCATCACACGATATCGATCATATGAAGCGGTGATTGGGGGGGGGGGGGTGCTACTGTGAGATGATCAATAGATTTTTTAACACTGATACCTCATCAGTGCAGGAAATAATGACACATCTTCACTCCGAGTTAAAGCTTCGACCCCAGGTGGAGCGCAGTGAGTCGAGCCCATGATGCCAGGGTTGGTGGTTCCATTCCCTAAATGCTGCAGGAGCACGGCACTAGACAGGCACAGCCAGCGTTGGGTGGAGTTGTGGGGGGTGTCTTATAGAGACTACCCGTGCTAAATGTAGGCTGAAAGCTTCAATGTAATGGTAGGCTTTGAATCAGCGCTTTCTCAGTAAATGCTTTTACGCACGCGTCCCCGGAGTCCTCAGTGCTGCTTACGTCGTTAACGTAGATGATGACTAATCACATGAGAAAATAAAATCATCCCATGCCACTCAATAGTGAGTTTATGGGTGCTTTATTGTACATAACTCAGTTTTAAAACTCAATTTAAAAATGTTTTTATGTTCGTTTTTTCCTAGTAATGTGTCGTATTATTTCAATACTTTCAATTTGATCTTTTCGAGAACCATGCTTTAAAACTAGACTCGTTTTTTCTCCGGCTGGTTCGCCCGGTTTACCTGCTGAAACTCAGAGATCAACTGGCTCCTTTGTGTCCAGATCAGATTACTGTGGCCAGCTGCTGGAAGAGGAGGCCACAGGCCAGATCTGCAGCTCCCCAGGGCTCCTCGGGGCTCCGCGAGGGCTCCCTACGGCTTCCCACGGCTCCTCGAGGCTCCCGGTCCGGGCTGCTGTCTCATTTGCATACGTTGCTGTTACTGGAGACGTGCTGAGCTTAAGTTTATGGGAAGAGTGCCGCAGTAATTACGTGGGGGGCCCAGAGACGCGCCTGCAAGTGTGTGTGCGCAGGGAGGGGGTGGCGTGCGTGTGTGTGCACAGAGATACTGGGGACCTAAGGGGGAGGTAAATAGAGAGCTGTACGTGGCCAGTCGCGTGCCAATGTTTATGAAAACACATCTGCCGCGCACCCTGAGGTGACGCACCACAACATGTGCGGGTCCCTATGAATAAAATCGATAATCCAACAACTGATACTGTGCGCGACACGTTTACCCACAACAAATACTCAAGTTAGTACTGATGAGAGATCGACCTGTTATAATGATGAAAAGCTAAACTGTTAAACAAATAATGATTAATAAGGTTATTATAGGAAAAAAATACTAACATGCACGGTTGGGTATTTAGGTTCCTTTAAGAATATTGTAGGATTATTATAGGGTTAATATAGGAGATTAAAAAAGCAATATGTCGTTGTGAGTGTCACATGCCTTAAAAAAACTTAAATTATCAAAAATTTTGGAAAAGTGCCTTAAAGATCAAAATGTCCCTAAACCTTCCCTTTGTAACTCAAACACAGTAAAGTACAAGAATAGTATACAAATATAACAGATGACAAGTAAAAAGAAAATCCTGATATACATAACATAAAAAATACAGATGCTTCCATACGGGTGTTGCAACGAACATCTTATCATGCTCTGTGAATGTATAAAAATGTGAAGGAGGCCCAAGTTGACCTCGATTATTGATCTGGATGGCGAGAGAAAAGATCTAAAAGAGCACATAGTGGCACAGAGACCTCTGCTGCCACATCCTTCCAGCAGAGATCCAGAGACTTGGAGAGTCTATGATAGCCCGTAAGCTGTTCTGGAGGATTGTGGTGGACCACTTTAGCCCAGACTGAAATATCTCAACAACATGGATAGGATTGCTATGACATTTTTTACAGATATTCGTGTTTCCCAGAGGATGAATCCTACGGACTTTGTTAAACCTCTAACTTTACCTCTTGCGCCACCATGAGGTTGACATTTTCAGATTTAAGTGAACTGTCTCGACAACTTGTGGATGGATTGCCATGATATTTTTGGCAGACATTCATGTCCCCCACAGAATGAACTGTAATAACTTTTCTCATCCAGCGCCATCATCGGGTCCAAATGTGAATGTGTCCAATACTTTGACCATATTCCCATCAGTATCAGCTGTAGCCTGCTTTGTGTTTAGTGCTTAGCAAACATTAGCATGCTAACATGCAAAACTAAGATAGTGAACATGGTACAACATTCCCTGCTAAAATCCGCATGTAAGCATTGCCATTGTAAGCATGTTAGCAAGATGGAATTAGCATTTAGCTCAAAGCCTTGCAGTCCATTGCGTGGCTGTAGACTCTTGCTTTCGTTTGTCACCTATCTGATGTGATTTACAGTGGTGGCTGCAGGCTGATTGACCAACATAACAAGTGATTGTATGTGAAACTAAAAGTAGAGCAGAGGACACACTATAAGCTGTGTTTGTTGAGTGGTTGTATTGTACCACAATACAATAAAATCAAACCCAATAAACTCATATAACAATAAAATCACTTCTCTTCTCTTCTGCCAAGATCACTGCTGTGACTTGCATCGAGCTAGCAGCCACCTGCATTATACAACATGGCCAAAAGTATGCAAACACCCAAATATTACACCTGTACGTGATTATCTAACATCTTATTGGGCATTAATCTCCTGCTTTAAGAGCCTCCTCTCTTCTGGTTTTAAGGTTTCCCAGTAGATTTTGTGACCTGGCTGCAGGGATTCTGCTGGATTGTTTGACCAAAACTCCAAAACCCCCAAATTTTCAAGTGACTGCAAAAGAAAACAGTTATAACTCATACCTGAGTATCCGAAGCCAGTGAATGTTTGACATGTTTGCTCGATAAAGTACTTAAATGATTCATTTATTATCAAAATAGCTAATGATTGATCTGTTAATCATTTTAGCACTATAGTTCCTGTTCATCCCAAAGGTGTTAGATAGAGTTGAGGTCGGGGCTCTGTGCAGGCCAGTCAAGTCCTTCCACACCAAACAAAAACACTTCTTTACAGAACTTGCTTTGTGCACACCGTGGTAGTGTCTAAAACAACCCCAGACCAAATTACTTTACTTTAGACCCAGAAGAAGTGCAGTTCTCCCTTTGTTTCCATCTAGGTTTAATCACCAGGATGAATGATGAGAGAGTAAATGGAGGAAGTCCACCTCCCCTCCCCTCCCCTCCCTTCTTTCTTTCTAACTCTCCCTCTCTATCTCTACAGTCATGAGCATCTGCCCAGAAATGAACAGATGTAGGCACCTGCGCTGTGGGCCCACATATGCGCACATGTCCCCCTCCCCAAACCCCCTTTCAACCTTCCATGGGACCCGGAGCCGACCACAATGGGGAGAGATCAGGGATGCAGTAACCAAATACTGCCTATCCCCCCAGGACACTCGCTCTGTTAGAGGCATTGTCGCCAGTTATATCAAGTGGCTGCACCAAACAATCTGCTGTATGACTGCTCATTTGAGACATAACATAATTCAGAGGGACAGAAGAGGGGGGGCACTGGTGGTGTACAGAGGTGGCTGCCTGGATCATTACTATGGCCTCCAATATGAAGTGGTGGGTGTTTTAAACAAGTGGGCTCAGGTTTTCTTGCAGTTGGGTTTTGATTGAATTGAATCCAGTCTTGGGATAAGTGCCCGTTGGGCTCATTTGGAGGGCCTGGGGGTGGCAGGTGCTAGCTGGGGTAGGAGGATGAAAGAGAGGCTTGTCGGAGCAGGGTGGGTACAAGACCAGGTTACACATAAAAAGCCTTGTTTTTGTTTAAGAAAAGAGGTCCAACAGCCCAACTGTAGAGCAGCGGTGGATAATGGCGCCATAATAGCCTCCTGTCCCTATCTCTCAGCTGCCACTGGACGACAGAGGATCCACACGCACCTGTTGTCGTCCCCCTATTGTGTCCAGCTAGCATTAGCGTGCTACACCTCAGGAATGCTCCCTGTCCGGAGGCCTGGCTGCACGTCCCAGGAGAGAGCTTAGCCACGGTGGGAGGAGGGGAGGGTGTCAGGAGTGTGTGTGGAGGAGCTGGGGGGGCACGGGAACCAGCAGGGAAGCTTTAGAGGACAAGACAAGGAGAAGGAGGGGAGGTGGAGGTGGGAGGAAGAGAGGGAGGGCGGGTGAGTGCGTTCCTCCAAAGCCAGTGTCCTCTCTCCTCTTCTCCAGGGGCCTGTCCAGAGAGCCCTGTCCTAAATCACTGGCCCCAAGGGGAAGGCTCTCCATTGTGAAGAGATGGCCCCTGCAAGCTGGGCCGCCAGCTGCCACTGCTGCAGCGTCATGCCCCCCCCCCCCACACACACACACACACCGTATTCCCTCCACCTTCAGCACTATGACAATGCTCGCTGTGGCCAGGGCCACAGGCCAGCAGAGAGCATTAAAAAGGACTTGAAGGAGACTCTTGAGAAAGCCCAGAGCGAAGCAACATGTTTTTCGGCTAAACATTAATGATGACAAACACTGAGCAGGGTTACGGTGCACGACACGGTAACCTGGACGAGTATCACTACCAGCCCCCCGATATTAATGAAAAGAGATAATAATATCTGTGTGATGGTGCAAAACATTCAAAAGAAAAAGGAAGCTGGATTGTGGAGGCTGGACATGAAGGTTCACTACGTGTCCTTTTTGTTCACTTCAACGATAAACAATCCCAGCTGCAAGCCTCTCCTTCCTTTCACTTTGACCGACATGCTGTCAGCAATTTACAATGTTTTTCATCTTATTAAATCAAATCCAGACTTCTACCTTTAGACTGAAACCATAAAAGAAGCAAAGTTCCTTCTTCATTATGCACACACTGATACTGGTCTTATCAGGGCAGATTACTTTGAATGATCTCTTTAACAGTGGCCTAAAGATATTCCCTTGTTTGCTGTTTCGTATGATGGCTAAAGTTAGTGGTTAGACAGTCTAACATGTCAGTCTAACAGTCTAACACGTCAGTACAAAGTCTCCGATATTGTTGAGATCTTGGACATTTTTATTCTTGACACAGAGTATGCATATATCTTGGATCACATGCTACAATTAATCACTTAAAAAACTACAATTGATTAACTGTACCATACAACTCAAACAAGATAGGACACCCTCTGTTCTTGCAATGAGTTACCACAATGACCAGTTTCAGACTTCTAAATAGCGTTCTTGTATTTGTTGTTATTGTAATGTTGACTGGGAAACTCAGGTTTGTCTGAAGCTCAGATGTAGTCCATTCAAGGTAGCCCAAATTGAATAGACATAACACTATTGTGACCTCCAAATACAAGTTTGCATCTCTGCAAGTCTGCAGCTCTGCACTCGTACATCTTGAGTTGTTTCCACCGATCCCAGATGACATGAACATGGCATTAGACCCTCGATTTGGTTAATGAAAAACTCATTTATACACACAATAAGATGGAGGCATCAGAAGACGGATCCCTGTTAAAGGACAAAAGTGTGAGTGTATCTTTCAATTTGAAGGTTTTATGACAGGAGTTTTGATGTGTGTATTTGAAGCTATAATCTTTCAGTTGCACCTGATGAGCCGTGCTGCCTTACCAGACGTAACTGTTGCAGATTCACTAAATAGGCATATTCACTTAGACTTTTTTGTGCTCTTTTTTGTATTTCATCTCCCACTGCCACTGCCTCCACCACCGCAGCTCTGTAGAAGGATTTTTCCATCCATGCTAAAGGGAGGCGTGCTCCATTGTGCAGTTTCTAATGATGATTGTAATGATGGCTTGTCCATCTTTGATAAGAAACAGCACGCCCCTCATTAAAGGGCCCGGGGCCCCGGTTCTCATGGTTGCCGGTCCCTTCGCCGAGTCGGACAGCAGGCGAGGGGAGGCGAGACGACACCCGTGGCACACGCCTGTTGACCGAGCCACAAAGCAAAAGCGTGTGACACTCGCCCCACCCCCGCCAGTCCCATTGTCCTCCCCGTGGGTCCCACAGACAAGACCAATCCTGTTACCCACCCACCCCTCCTCGCAACCACAAAAACCTCAACACACACACACACACACACACACACACCCACTCCCCTGATTCCTTTCCCTCCTTCACAATCAATTTTACCAATCAGCTGATCTCTCTCTCTTTCTCACACATCCGCCAAGGGTTCCCCTCATCCCCTTCTCCTCTTACCACCCTCACCCCATCTCCCCCATCATCTCCCCCTTCACCATCAGCTGCTACGTAAGGTGGAAATCCATCATAGTGTGTAAAGAAAGTGCTTGTGCAAACTGAGCAGCCATTACCATACACACACACACACTTAGTGGGGTGGGGGAGTTGGGGGATTGATTGGTCCAGGAGGTGGGATCTAATTCACTGATTCACATGCAGACAGTATTTCTTGGTGGTGTTGGAGGAGGGTGTGGCAGGTGGGTGGGGTCTGGGTTTTAGGGATACTGGATGGTGATGGTGATGGCCGTGGGATGGAGGAGAGAACAGGATAAGGAGGGGAGGCACCGGGTGATGAGGAGGGAGGAGGGGGGGGGGGGGCAGGGGTAGGGGGGGGGGGCACGGCTGCCGGGGTCAGGCCTGTGTGTCCTGGGAAAGTTGGGATCTCCATTTAAATCTGCACATGTTGCGGCCTTCTGGTGGCTGCGTGAATGCGCACGGTGACAGATGGCCCTGGCCCATAACTATAGAGTCCGAGCACCCCAGTCCCTCGAGGGAGAGAGGGAGAGAGACAGAGAGAGATGGAGAGAGAGAGAGAGAGAGGGTGCAGGGGAAGAAGAGGAGAATGTAGCGCTCAGCTGATCCCATCAAAAAGAGAGATGAGAGAAGGAGGAAAGGCAGAGGAGGAGGAGGAGGGTTGATGGTGTGTGTTTGTATCTGTGTGTGTGTGTGTGTTATAATGGGAGGGGGGGGGTCCTTAATCCCAAACTCTAAATTGAGTTAATGTATTTGCCTGGTCTGAAAACTCCAATAGGAGGCCCGGGGTCCCCAAAGATTCTGATTAGGTGTCTAGTTTATCAGATGTTGGAGGAGGAGGAGGGAGGCTGTTTGTACATGAGCAGAATGGCAGCTTTGTATGTTACATGTGTGTGTGTGTGTGTGTGTGTGTGTGTGTGTGTGTGTGTGCGCCGACAGGGTTTCTGGGTTTTGTGCCAGCCTCTGGGGCAGGGCTGCCCCGACTTAGCTAATACTTTTGCTACTGTGGTTAATGCTGCAGGTGTCACTACTGAAATATGTTGATTGATGAGTGTTTTTAACTGTTTCTTTATTGTGTGTTTTTTGTATCAGACACACAACCAGGTGAAAAAGAAAAGAGACTAGTCAATTAGAAGAAGAAAGTGTAGTTAAAGAAAGGAACAAAAGGTTTTTATCCTGTGGTTCAGTATACAGGATATGGAATCATAACTTTTTGTCCTCTCATTTTAGGATAATGTTTCAAACATTGTCTCTCTCCACCTTGTGCTTTCACATGGTCTGCTGTAACTTTACTGCACTTTTGTTTAATGAACATAAAGTTTGTGTTTAAGAATGTTCCACAGAAGTGTTTTTACTGGGTTCTATTTTCTACCAGAGATGAATGAATGATCAAAATGATCTGCACTCACACATAGATAGCTGTAGGGTCATTTGGAAGGTCTCTAATGACACATCGGTAACAACACATGGTGGAGCTGCACGGTGTGTGTGTGTGTGTGTGTGTGTCTTGTTCTTTGCTATTGCGGGTGGTTTCACTCCCATTCGCTGGTAATTTTGGTGCTGTTCAATGAATGGCAACACATTCTGCCTCCCACACAAACACACACACACACACACACTGCTGTTCTCTCAGCATGCCATCGCTCTGCAGAACTAAAGACACATGAAGACGCCAGCTGGGGTTTTCTCTTTTTTGCCTTTTGCTCATCATTAACAAGAACAATGTTCAGCGTAAAAAGGCTCACATTTTTAACAATCTTTCAGCCCTCAAACCTCCCATGTCACTTATATAAACCTTTAAATAAAGTCCCCTCACATGTCAGAGACAGATTCAAAAATTAAGTTAATAGCTAAAAACAACACACTTACAGAAAATATTTTATTTTCCTGTTTGCTTCAGGTTTCTGTCTTTACTGCAGCCTCCTTCCTCCTCTTTATTTTCCACTCTAGCTTATATTGATGATTTCAACATTTATAAACATATAAAACCTAAAAATATAAATGGTTAACAAACTCCCACTTGTAATCTCAAATGATGTGTCAGGTTTTCCATGATATGGATTTATTTCATCTCCATCCATTGTTCCTGGGGCACTTTACCCCATTTCATTGTGATATCTTCTTTACTACCTATTAACAGAAGATAAAAAGAGTTGGTCTCGACCTGCTCTATATGAAAAGTGCCCTGAGATAACTTTGTTATGATATGGTGCTATATAAATAAAATTGAATTGAATTAATATTTTTACCAGATACACATCCTTTATTCTTATGTATAAATGAGAGTACCATGTAGCTCATAGGGATATCATATCTTTTGCAAAATGTTTGTGTGTACCATTTCCCAAAGCATCAGTAACTTCCACATCTAGTTCCTCTCTCCTCTTTTGGCGTTTTAATCTGTTTGCAGCTGCAGGCGGTCTCTCTGTGTGGAAGCAGGAGGTTGTGCTGGTTATTTGTTGGTGACTGATGATTCATGCTGCATCTTCAGTCCCCACGGCTGACGAGATCCCACCACTAGGGGGCGTCAGTCCGCCACAGCGCCTCTACATGTGTTCAGATGAACACCCTGGTGGACGGGAAACCTGGGGGTGTTTGAATGGATGTTGTGGGACAGAAGCAGCGAGTCAGACTGATGAAGATCAATATTTCTTTGCGTGTTACTGTCATGTATCCACTCGTTTATTTGATCATAAAGTAGATGTATTCTGCAGAAGGAGCTCCATCTGGGAAGCTTTTCATAGTTTATAGTTAATATATTGTATTTTAAACACAACGTTGGAGCTGCAGTGTCTGTTATCTCTATTCATGCGTTTTTCTAATATTTAAAAAACACCTATTTATTTATGATGTGATAGATACTCTACCACGACATCATCAACACTAAGTGTATCATTTTATTTTAATCTTTTAATTAGCTACAGAGGCAGATATACTGTATACGTTCATCTATTGGATAAAGGTTTCCAGTAAGCTTATTCCATTTCACTTGTAAAGCTCTGGAGCTTCATATGGTGCTCTGCTCGTTAAGCCTCTTAAGAAGCACGACCACAGCAGATGTAGGGAGAATGCCAATCAGAAGCTCCTGCTGAGCGGAGAAACCAGACGGCTGTGCCACTGCGCGCTTCAAATCTCTGCCAAGGCTCGGGTGAAACATATAAATATCGTTTGGTGCTTTGTGTTTGCAGTTTGCAAACTTAAACAACAGCAGAAACAAAACACGTGGGCTGTCAAGAAGATGGAGCGCGCAGGGAGTCTCCAGCGACTCTGAGCTGTCAGACAACCGAAACAAATCTATCCTCTCCGAAGACAGCCATGCTTCCTCAGGACGTCGGGAAGCAGAAGCCACGCCGTGTGTCGGAACCGTTGTGCGGGGGAGACTGTCCTCTGGTGCCCTCTCGGCGCTTGAAGAACCGGGACTTCCCTCTCAACGTGAAGCGCCGGCGGTCCGGCTCCGCACCTGAGCGCAAGGTGAACTGCGTCCTGGTTGGAGACGGAGCGGTGGGCAAGACCAGCCTCATCGTGAGCTACACCACCAACGGATACCCGACAGAATATGTCCCAACAGCGTTTGACAACTTTACCGGTAATCTTTCACATCAGTGTAATATATTTTAAGCGTTACGCACACGTTTTATGCGCACCTGAAAGTTAAGGTTTAAGGCTTTAGTAGAATTCTTTTTCCTTTAAGTCGCTTACAGGTTTCCTGTTTGAAAAGCTGTAGATTGTGTCCATGTCTGCTGTTGTTGGTTCTCTTTGACCTCACAGAGAGACTGATGAAGCATGTGTTCTCTTCGCAGGGACGGTTGTGGTCGACGGAAAACCAGTGAGACTGCAGCTGTATGACATGGCTGGACAGGTGAACTGCACATTCTCGTTTTCAGAGTTTGATCATAAATACATAAACTAACATTTAACATATCTGAGCACGAGGCAGGTGTATAGCAGGTGCATGCAGCATGGACTCCTCTTGTTTAAATATAAGCACCACTTCTTTTCATTCTCGTCCTGCTTTCTCATGATAGAAATGGGGACTGGTTGATGGATCAATCAATGTAAGTCAGCAGTGATCAATAAGTATTTGTCACTAATTGGTGTTCCTCTTAAAAGCCTTTTGCTGTGTTTGTGTTGGTTGCTCCCTGCAGTTTGTTTTCAGTCCAGGACTGACATCCTTCTAGTTGAAGTTGCCTCCTAGTGTCCTGTGAGTTTACATCGCCCCCTGCAGGAATAATCTCACAAGTTTCCCCCGTGTTCAAAATGTGTTCAAAATGTCGTATCCATCACCAAATCTTTAGGAGCTTCCCTTTTCCCATCGGAAACAAGGTTTGGTGCCGTTTCAAACATGCATTTAAAACAAATCCACAACTAATCTGTCTGTTGCATGATGAAGTTGAGTTAAAGGGTTCAATTTCAACATCCAAACCCTTAATAAACCCTGTTTCACGTCTGTTAAACAGATTTGTTAAAACAGACAAAATGACAAATTAACTGTTTGGGTGTTTTTCTTTTCAAGTCCAGATTAAAACCTGCAGTGATTCAACTAGCCGGTGCTTTGAGTCCTGCTTCAAATTGTTTGATTATTCAGTATCAGACAAAAGGGGTTTAGTTAGATCCAGCTTGAAGAAGAGGATGTCAGTTAGATGAAGGAGAAGCTGATGAACCTAGTCAACATGAAAATACTGTGTATCCAAAACCTGATATTTCAAATTTTTCTTTACCAAAGAGCTCAACTGATCACTTCAGCATCAATTGTTTCAGTCCCACACACGCCATCCTGCTGCCCCAAATACTCACTACAGCACCAAATGTGGATCAATCCGCCACTAAAAATAGTCCCCAACAAATGCTCTATTTCCTCCTCTTTCGGTTAGATTTGATAAAAAACTACAGTGAGCAGCTGTTTTTTTGGAAATCTCTTAGCCTTTAAAAAAAAAAAAAGAAACAATATATTTTCCAGGTGTTTGTAAAGATTTACATCCAGACTGTGTCTTCCAGGAGAGACCATTGGAAATGTGCACAGTCAATCACATATTTAAACAGTTGTCTCCTCATTTTAACAGCCAACTCTGTTTCATACCCAGGCCTGAGTTCAGAAAGTATTGAGAGACACTAACGCGTTGTTGGCTTTGTTTGTTTCATGGGATTTATTGACAAGAAGAAAAGTCAGTAGCCAAGTTCGTTCTAATCTGGTCTCTCTGTTTTCGGCTTTGCCTCATGAAGGACGAGCTGGAGCGCCTTCGGCCGCTGTGCTACAAGAAGGCAGATGTCTTCCTCCTCTGCTACAGTGTGGTCCGCCCCTGCTCTTTCCGCAACTTGATCGAAAGATGGGTTCCTGAGATCCGTCAGCACTGCCCCGGCGCACCCCTGGTCCTCGTTGGCACCCAGCTGGACTTGAGGGAGGACGTCCATGTGCTGATTCACCTGGCACAGAACCAGGAGCAGCCGGTGGACACCGAGGAAGGCCAGCGGCTCGCCCAGGAGCTCGGGGCAGTGAGCTTTGCCGAGTGCTCGGCGCTGACCCAGAAGAACCTCAAGGATGCTTTTGATTCAGCCATCTTGGCCAGCATCCAGCAGACAGACATTTGTAGCGTTCAGCAGCAGAGGCTGACTCTGAGGAAGAAGACGCCCGATAAGATCAAGAGCCTCTCGGAGACCTGGTGGAGGAAGATCAGCTGCCTGATGGGAGAGCAGAGCTGTGACTTCAAGTGAACCGCCGCATCATTACAAACCTGGGTCAGATCCTGTTTGCAAATACTTGTTAGACCTGCTTTGTTTCAGCCTGCTGACAGAAGGTGCCAGATGGGTGGGGATTATCTCCACACAGGACAACACAACAAGCTCCAGAAGAGCTCAGAAGTGCCGGTTTGTGACTCATGAGTTGAAATCCCTGGACTGGCAGAGGAAGTGTGAGTGGGGAATTTTACATGTGGAGATCAGTTTCCTTGAAACGAGAAATCCTACACAGCCTGTGAAAACATTTGGAAAACGTCTTCTGTGGTTCAGACAGCAGCTTTTGAAAGACTGACAGCTGCTTACAACCTGGAAGTTTGTAATTTATTTACAAACTTATTTTTTTATTTGAGCCCAACTGCTTGCTTCAGTTTTTATTATTTTTTTCCAGTATATTCTCTTTTTAAGTTCCCCAACTAAACAGAAGTATAATATTTAATAATTGGAGTAAACCTTTAACACGTAACTGCTGACTAACACTGTTTGACACTGTGGCTGTTCCAGTCTGCAGGTTCAGATGAGTCTAGTCTGCCTACAAAGAAAAGGTTAACTGATTTATATAAGAACAGAGAAATCAAGACTGTGACATATTCAACCCTGCATGATGTCTATTAATGAAACACCTTAGACAGGAAATGCACTTGCACTGCTGATTGCCTGAATCAGCTGCTATAGAAGAAATCTTCCCCCCTTTACATTTTGCACTATAATTCTTCTCCCTTATTTCTTTTGTCTTGACTTTTTTTTTACTTGTAACTCGTATAACTGCTGGGATTTGGAGCAGGGAGATAAGCCGATCTTACTCTATTGTGATAAGGATTTGAGATTCTTTGCAAATCTAATTCTTCAGATTTTGATTCTTTCTGAACCTAATGTGGATAACCCCACCCATCTGAGGTGCCCAGGAGGTTAAAACAAACCCCACACGTGTTATAAGACCCAGGTTTGGTTTGATGCAAGGAGTCTGTCCAACAGGCTAATGGAGATTTAAACTTATGTGTGTGTGTGTTGTTTATGACTTTACACCCCAACATTACCAGTACTTTGTTTGACTGTTAGTTTGTAGGTAACTTATTTATTTATTACTATCACTGATCATGAAATGTGCTCAGAAGCCTTGATTAAAGTTTATAACAACTGTATTCAAGCTCATTTAATTTAACAAAAGGAACATTTCAAGGGTGAAAAAGCAAACATCAGTGAGATGTTTGCTGTGATTTAGGAATCTAACATCAATTTTTAGGAAGTATTACATGCAAACATTGCAGTGCACTTGTTCCACAGCTTCTGCTCTTGATTATTCACCAGACATAAACAGGACATGTTGGCAGGTTAATAGGGATCAAGAGCCGTTGACTGTCTCATCAGCTCTCTGATCCTCCTGAACACCTAGTGACCCAGCCCAACCAGATTAAGATGGACTTGCATGCATGAAAAAATGACCTCAGATACAAGGCAGTAAGAGGCAGAGCGTCTCCTGCGTGATTTTCCTGGAAGCCGAATATCACCACTGTGCCCGGCTGTCCTCTCTGATTCAGAGTCTCTCTGGTCCTGTCTCCTCTAATAGGAGCAGACAGGACCACCTGGGCTGGATTAGAACAGCATATGGAGCCTGATTCCCTCCACACAGATGCCTCACACCTTGAAAAGGCTGCAGAGGAGCAGATTCCTCCACCTTCAGAGGTTTATCTAGATCTTATGTGCAACCTGTAAATAAGAAAAAAATATTTATAGCGCTTCATGAACAAATGAGGTTACAAATGGCTTTACACACACACACACACACACACACACACACACACAACCAAATGCAGGGGGCACTGCACTGGTTTACATTAATTCCCTGGAGACCCTAACTGTAACCTTAAACCAAGATAAAATATTATGACTGAAGTTGTTTGCATTTCATATGATGTGACTGTATAAACAGATTTTAAGTGATACACATTCACCAAAATGTGATCAAAGTTGACACACCCATGAAAACAAAACTGGACCATACAATCGACGATTAATTAGTGTAATGATTATAAAGTGTGTGGAAGTTGGTCTCGACCGGCTCCATGTGATTGAGTGCCCTGAGATAACTTTGTTATGATATGGCGCTATATGAATAAAATTGAATTGAATAAATGTATACTTGATGTATACTGGTGGGCCTCAGAGCGCGATCTAGTGGGTCACAAAGGCAGTGCTACTGATAAATGGTTAGATTTAATAAAACATTTTCTTTTTTGGTAATTTACAACGCTAGTTATTTTTAGATCTAAATGTGCTCAAGAATTGCCATAAATGAAAAACTGCATAAAATGCATAATGTCAATGAGCACAACATGTCATTTGATTATCACCAGCCAATCATGACAGATCATCAGGCAGAGACAAACGTGTTTTTCTGCTGTTAGCAGAAAAACACGTTTTTCTGTTTATATAACAGAAAATTTAACAGTCAACACACACACACACACACACACAGCTGCATCAGTTTATATAACTGATGCAGTTATATAAAATGTATCAGTTTTTGAAACCTGCACCAGGAAAAGCTCCAGTGTGTGATGTGATCCTGAGTACACAACATTTGGATTAATAATGGTAGGAAGTGCAAAGCAGAATGAGTTGAATGCTGTGAAAACCTGT
>JAVQJD010063188.1:0-15798 GCA_036023655.1 Nannoperca australis | reverse complement strand
AGAGACGTCGGTCAGAGACGTCGGTCAGAGACGAGAGACGTCGGTCAGAGACGTTGATCAGAGACGAGAGACGTCGTCAGAGACGAGAGACGTCGGTCAGAGACGTCGTCAGAGACGAGAGACGTCGGTCAGAGACGTCGGTCAGAGACGTCGGTCAGAGACGTTGATCAGAGACGAGAGACGTTGATCAGAGACGAGAGACGTCGGTCAGAGACGTCGGTCAGAGACGTCGGTCAGAGACGTCGGTCAGAGACGTCGGTCAGAGACGTTGATCAGAGACGAGAGACGTCGGTCAGAGACGTCGGTCAGAGACGAGAGACGTCGGTCAGAGACGAGAGACGTCGGTCAGAGACGTCGGTCAGAGACGAGAGACGTCGGTCAGAGACGTTGATCAGAGACGAGAGACGTCGGTCAGAGACGAGAGACGTCGGTCAGAGACGTCGGTCAGAGACGTACACTTCAGCAGCGTCCAGCTCTGCAGCTTCAGGTTCAATCAGGCTGAAGATCATCGGACCCACAGTCTCGTCTTTCTCCGCCTTCCTCTTTCCCGCCTTCCACTCCTGAAATATCAAATCGCAATTCAAATCAGGACGAAGCTACCAAAGATCCTATCCGCTGATTGGCTGAAACATCTACTGTAGGGGGTGGGGCTTAACCTGCCTTCTCGTCTTTGTAGGTGAGGAAGAGCTGAAAGACGTCACTCTGACAGACGACCGGGTGACGACACATCCGAGTCATCCAGCCCTGCAGCTGCTCCATCCTCATCCTGATGAAGTCCACCTCAAACCGGCCTGAAAGCACAGGAAATGCTCAGAAGCCTCATTTAAACTTTGAATGTGTGAACTTTTAAACAGTTCGATCCTTGTATCAGCAGATCTTTAGTAATTATATTGATATTATATTCAGGGTTGTACAGGTGTGGTTGTCATGGCGACAGCTCACCTGTCACCTGTTTGTCGGGCAGTGAGGGGATGGGCAGAGCCGAGCCAAACTTCTCCAGCAGACGCTCGTACAGCCAATCAAAGTGCTTGTAGCGATGATTGACAGGTCTGTTGGTCGTCTGGAGGAAGACGATCGAATGTCAGTGTGTACTCCTGTGTACTCCTGTGTATTCCTGTGTACTCCTGTGTATTCCTCTGTACTCCTGTGTATTACTGTGTACTCCTGTGTATTCCTGTGTACTACTGTGTACTCCTGTGTACTCCTGTGTACTCCTGTGTATTCCTGTGTACTCCTGTGTATTCCTGTGTACTCCTGTGTACTCCTGTGTATTCCTGTGTACTCCTGTGTATTCCTGTGTACTCCTGTGTATTCCTGTGTACTACTGTGTATTCCTGTGTATTCCTGTGTACTCCTGTGTACTCCT
The DNA here is from genome assembly GCA_036023655.1 of Nannoperca australis. NCBI lineage: Eukaryota > Metazoa > Chordata > Actinopteri > Centrarchiformes > Percichthyidae > Nannoperca > Nannoperca australis. The sequence goes on along the minus strand of JAVQJD010063188.1, from coordinate 14,432 downwards.
GTGTACTCCTGTGTACTCCTGTGTACTCTTGTGTATTCCTGTGTATTCCTGTGTACTCCTGTGTATTCCTGTGTACTCCTGTGTACTCTTGTGTATTCCTGTGTATTCCTGTGTATTCCTGTGTATTCCTGTGTACTCCTGTGTACTCCTGTGTACTCCGGTGTCTCACATTGGGAGTGATCTGGTACTCGATGAAGCTCTTCAGTCCGTACAGTTTGGATTCTTTCTTCGGATCAGCGATCACACAGTCCAGAGGAGCCGCCGGGTACAGCCAGACCGGACCCACTTCTCCTATCTGATTGGACAATGAACAGGAACCAATCAGAGCGCAGTGTTTGATAACACGATCAGTGTTAATTGATGATCGATAAAGTAAATTGCTCACATAGACAGGAAGTCTCTCTCTGCTGTTTGCTGGAGGTTTGGCTAACAAGAAGACTTCTGGGTTTGGACCTTTAGAGAACGGAAACCTAAAAACACACAAGATTACTGAGATCTGTCAGGATCTACTGGGATCTATCTACTGATATTTAGTGGGATCTAAGATCTAAGATCTATCAGCACTGACATGTGTTCAGTGACATTTCTGGAAAACAGAAACCTGAAAACACTCAACACAGCTGAGATCAGTTAAGATTTGCTGAAATCTGCTGGGATCTACTGACTCCTGTAAGGATCTTTTGGGATCTACTGACATCTACAGAGATCAGGGGATCTAGTGGTGTGGATACATCCCTCCTTGGATCTCCGGACAATAGAAACCTGAGAACACATAAGACTACTGAGATATGAAGTATCTAGTGGGATCTTCTGGGATCTACTAGAATGTACTTGGATCCACTGGGATCTACTGACAACTACTGTGGCCTAGTGATACCTGTGGTGATATATTACCCACTGGGATCTGCTGGAAGCTTCAGACGTGTACTTGAATAAAATGATATTGACTTAGATTGTCCATTTATATACTGTAGTTGTGATCTATTGACAGTGATCTATTACACACCGAGAGCTACACCAACTGTGTTGGGAACGACTGTGATCTGTTGGGATCTACTGGAGTTTACTGAGTCGTGGAGATATGCTACATGGATCCTGTGGTGTACTTGGATCTACTGTGAGATCTACAGTGTGAATGTTTTTACTTGTTTAGGGAGATCTTCACGGAGGGCCCATGGGTGCTTCGTCCTGAAGCCCCACCTTCCTCATCTGCCTGATTGTCACCACGGTAACCGCCCCCTGATTGGTCGTCCCAGTCGTCATCCCACTCAGCGTCATCGTCCTCGACAGCGGCTGGAGACAGGAAACCGTTTTTACTGGTTATTGATCACAGAACCTGGTCAGCATGAAGAAGTTTGACCTGTTTGTAGATTCGGCATTGATCTGCTGAAAGTACTTCTTCACTTGAGTTCAAAAGGAACGTGGTACCTTGATGTGTGGACGGATACCGACTGTCCCATCCTTCTGTTGTGTTACTGACAACAGCTTCAGCCCCTGGCCAGGAGTCCCCGCCTCCTTCTCTGCCGCCACCATCACCGAGCTGAAACACAACATCAGACCGCTGGTGGTTTTAAGTCTTTGTGGTGGTTTCAAGTCTCTTTGTGGTGGTTTTAAGTCTTTGTGGTGGTTTCAAGTCTCTTTGTGGTGGTTTTAAGTCTTTGTGGTGGTTTCAAGTCTCTTTGTGGTGGTTTCAAGTCTCTTTGTGGTGGTTTTAAGTCTTTGTGGTGGTTTCAAGTCTCTTTGTGGTGGTTTCGAGTCTCGTAGTGGTTTCAAGTCTCGTGGTGGTTTTGAGTCTTGTTGTGGTGGTTTCATGTCACTTTGTGATGGTTTTGAGTCTCGTAGTGGTTTCAAGTCTCGTGGTGGTTTCGAGTCTCGTGGTGGTTTCAAGTCTCTTTGTGGTGGTTTCGAGTCTCGTTGTGGTGGTTTCGAGTCTTGTTGTGGTGGTTTCAAGTCTCGTTGTGGTGGTTTCAAGTCTTTGTGGTGGTTTCAAGTCTTTGTGGTGGTTTCGAGTCTCGTTGTGGCGGTTTAGTGGTTCAGAGATGATCCTGGTGACATGTTGTGAAATGAACTCACCTGTAAATATCCCTCAGGTACCAGTCCTATGTGTCCGCTGGTGTTCTGGGCTTTGATCCAGCCTCCACCCACAGTCTGCACACACACACACACACACACACACACACACACACACACACACACACACACACAGAGTCATCGTGTGTGTTTTATATATATACTGTAGATACGGTGTGTGTGTGTGTGTGTGTGTGTGTGTATACCTGGTCGAGCACAGTGACTTCCTCTCCCTGTCGGACCGACAGCTCGTTGTTTCCTGGTTCGGCGGTGAAGTCGTACAGAACCTGAGCCTGAAACACACGAACACGTGATCCAAGCAGCTGGTGAGGATCAACATGTCCTCACAAGTCGGGTAAAAACCTCTGTGTGTGTTTGAGAGGAAAAGTCTGGTTATCAGTGAAACATAAACCTGACTTCCTGTGAGACCACAACAGATCACATCATGCGGACACCAGACTCCCAGAGAAACAGCAACTTTCTGCAGGTTCCTCATGAAATCAGTCACATGTGAAAATAATATACGATGTTCTTACTCACAGCACTTGTGATTCATCTCTTACAGGTTTGATGAGACGTCTTGTTGAAATGTTGTGATGTGATAAATGTGATGTGATGTCGTCCCGTCTCTACCTCCTGACCGTTCCCCCCAAAGTACCAGTCAGTGTGCGGTCAGGCTGCTTTAATGTGCAGCAGACCCTCAGATCCACTTCCTGTTGCTGTGTGGGTCTGTTCCCGAGCAGCAGCCTGTATAAAGTGGACTCTCAGTAACCAACAGATCTCCCACCTGAGGCCCAATCACGGCCTCCGTACTCAGGAGGACACACATGAGAGCCATGTGGGGCCCCAGCTCGTGGAGACACGCCTCCCGTTACTGACCCATCAAGTTAAACTGGAATCAATACATGTGATTCCTGGTTCTTATTGGACCCTGGTGACACCAGCTGACCGTCCACTTCATCAGGATTTAATAAGTCAGTTAACACAAACAATAGGTTCTTTATCTGGATCAGTAAAGTTCATTATTAAGATTTCAGGGGAAGAAAATACAGTCTGAGAGATTTTCCTCATCTGGTGAATTCAATCAATCAATTAGAAGAACGATGGATGTGTGTCTTTGTGTTATTGGGGCCACCAGTTTGTATCTGGATGACTGAGTGAGGTTTCACGGCGGCGAGGCGCCTCAGACGGTCCCGCGGACCCCGTGTTGTCCGACCGCTCGCTGTTCATCACGGCAGTAAGATAAACATGATTGGATATCTGACTTCCCGCAGCGTGTGAGTGCACGTACTGACAACATATTGATCCCTGTCTTCATAATTAGAATTATTTAGCTCCAGTAAAGAAACACCGGCGTGATCATTATAGGATGGCGGCGCTGCCTCCAGGACAGCTGGCTCCACATCGCACCATCAGGATCTGCACCATCAGGATCTGCACCATCAGGATCTGCTGAGACCTGCCGCTGGGATTTCTATTGGTTCACAATGGAGTGCAGGTGTGCTACTACTGTTTCCTACCGCTCGTTGCCCCTGAACGTCTCACAGTGTCAAACCAACTGAAGCTGCATAGTTTTACCTGTAAATCTATTTTATAATTTGTGAGTGTTTGGCCTCTTGATTTCTCCTCTCCTCACATTTATATTTATATTCTGTGCACGCCACCATCTTTAATTCCTACATTTACGGGTCAGAGCTTTGTGTCCACGTCCCCGCAGCGTTGTGGTACCTTCTTCCCTCCCTGTACTTCACATCCCCTCGCTGAATCAGAGGGAACGAGCGGAGTCCTGTCCTTCCTGTCGCTGGTATTAATCTCCTGCTGTCCTCTCCCTCGTCACAGTCTGTGGTGTTTCTGTCTTAACGAGCTCGTGTTAGCGCGGCCGCTCGAGCAGCATCTGATCCTACGTGGCAGTCTGTAGCTCTATTTTAATTTTTTTCTGTTACTCTTTTCCGTGAAGCAGAAAATGTGGGCCACAGTGAGCCGAGAGCAGACGGCCATATCCTAATCAGTTGTGATAGTCTGGTAATTAATGGGATTTGTTAATTGGGTCTGTCCTCCCCGGGGACGTTTCCTGTGAATATTCATGCAACGCTCAGCTAACCTTCCTCCTGCAGTCACTTGAACTTCAGTCGCCTCCAACACGCTGATTTACTTTCCTGTCGCCGTCATTTTTTATCTCCACGACAACAAATCTGTTGCTGACTATCCAGGCAATCAGCACCTTCTAAATGTTTAATGCTGCACTACACGGGCAGATAATTCCCACAATGCTCCTCACTGTCAGGGAGCCAGGCCGCCGCCGCCACCGCCGTGCACGCTGGAGTCATAATTACGTTGGCGACATCTTTGCAAGTTCCAATCAGGTTTGTTTTCTCTTCAAACAAGGCGTCCCCTCCGGTTTCATCTCGTCGAGCTGACAGGTGGAGATCCGGCGTCCGAGCAGCCCCACACACACACACACACGTTGTTAGCCTGTTAGCTAACACGGCGTTGTCAACAGCTGCAGGTGGAGTCGAGTCAAACACTGACGCTGATGACTCGCCCCCAGTGAACGCCGTGTCAGCTTGTTTGTCTGGGACTGTGAGGCGTTCAAGTGCTGCCGGGCTCTGCCTGCATCCAACACAGGAAGTGAATGGAAACAGCTGTTTGTAATGTTTGTCTTTAGCTAGTCAGACAGCAGAGGAGGCGCCACAAAGCACAGAACAACAATGAATTCAAATACAAAGTACACAGTTCCCCCAGAGCTTCTCCCAGCAAGCGAAAAGAAATGTTAAACATGTGGAAGTCTAATATCTCCTTCAGGAGTAGGGATGAATGAATGAAAGGAGTCTGGTAGCTGTTTCCACATCGCAGGAGTTTTCATAGTCTGATTTTTACTACGACTTTATTTAGAGGTGGTTTGGGTGAGTTTTATTGGGTTTCTGTGGAGTTTGACATGTTTTTTTTACAATCTGCGACGTAAAATGAGTCTTTTGACAATGGAGTCTGGTGGCTGGAGGTCTGTTCTCTATCTGTCTCTGTTAAAGGTGATTCACAATAATTTACTGTTTAACTCAAGGTGGCACCTCGTCCCACACGTTTTCTTAAAACCTCTCATCAATAAAACCAAATCCTCTGAAAGGAGCATGGACACAAAGCACAGGAGCACTGTGTCCTCAGAAGCTAGCATCACATTCAGAGAGTCACCAGCAGCAGCAGCAGCGTGTTCGTTAACATTATATAAGGATGTAACAGTCTGAATGACACTGAGGTGCTGGATGTGTTCTTTAACGTCTCATTTGAACTTTGGATGAATAACAACACGTTAACAGCGACAACAGGAGCTGAAGCCGTCACATGTATTAGTTCATTTCAAAGAGAGCTGGTTGAGATGTTTAAAGTTCTGTGCTGCATCATCACTCCTCTTCCTCCTCTTCCTCCTGCAGCTTCCAGCTCGTCCTTGGCAGCACGGCGTCCCCCCCCCCCCCGTGTCCTTGCAGTTGTCAGCCTGGTGTTGGCGTCCTGACCGCCCCGTTCTGTCCCGGACTCTATATCCAGCTGCCTCGTCCCGCTCGCCTGTTTCTAAAAGTGTCGCCGGGCTCACATTGGGGCTTCCTCCTCCTCCTCCTCCTCCTCCTCGCCGCCCTTGTGTCCGTCCCACCGCACCAGGACAGCAGGAGGAGGAGGAGGAGGGGGATCTCGTAGCTGATTGGCTCTCCGGAGCAGCGGGAGGAGCTGATGGATCACCTGTGTGGGGGGAGAGCCGGCTGTGTTCGGGACGGGACACCCGCCGCCCTGCTGCTGCTGCTGCAGAGGACGAAGGTTCACCCTGTTCTCGTCGTCAGGACGTTCAAGTTAGACTTCACACTGAATTTCATTTCATTTAAAGGTTCTTTACGTTTCCTCTTGTCAACAAACTCCACGTGAAGAGCCGAACCTGCAGGGAAGCATCCACAACCTCAGCAGAACTCCACTCTTTAAAACCGTGGGCCGGTTCCTGTCGCAGCACCAGAAGATACGTTTCACTTTCACCTGAGGAAGAAGACTTCAACTGAACAGTTTCTCCACAGATGAAACAACAAAAGGTCTGAGACCTCACAGTTACTGAACTCACTCCAAAACCCAAAACAGACTAAGTAGATGAGAAAATGAGGTGTTAAACACTATGTTTGGACTTCACTGAGGTTCTGAACGCCCCTGTCCACATACGTTACTCTGTTTTATCATTAAAGGGACATTTTGACCCATTTTTGTGTTTGTCTCTTTGACTGTGCCCCTGTGCACAAAGACGCCTCCATGAAGAAATGATTTCCCCAGTTTGGTGTCGAAGAACTGGACCTCAGCACCGTCCTACACCTGTGGGATGAACTGGAACAGCAACTGTGATCCAGACCTGATCCGGACCTGAACCAGATCTGATCCAGACCTGGCTGATGCTCTGAGTGGGATCAAGGTTCAACATCTGCCTGACAGCCTGACACCAGCAGAGCGGTGGCTGTTAAAGCAGCAGGCGAATGGCTGGAATTCTCAGGTGTCCACATACTTATGGCAGTACAGTGCTAAGACGTGCAGTAGCTCGGACACCTGGTCTTCTCAGTCTGAGCTGAGGAAGAACATATTTTTAGATCTTCGTCCTTTTGCTTTCTGGGGATCCAGCACACCGTCGCCTCCACACAGCTCTGTTTCCTCGTGTTACTTTCCTCCTGTGTCATTCGGAGCTTTAGAGGATTGATGAGCGAACGCTGAGCGAGGAGAAGAAGAAGAAGCGAGCGAGTTACATGAAATAATCATGTGAGCAGCAGCAGGAGAGGAAAGTTTGTTCTCTGACGGTGCATGATGGAGGCGAGGGAGCCCTGAGCACCTCCTACCAGCTGACGGTGCATGATGGAGGCGAGGGATGGAAGTTGGTTGGTGCAGGCCGGCCTGGGACGGATGTGTTGAAGGAGGAGACTAACAGAACCTTGAGGAGGATTGAATATGACAGGATGAAAGGAGGTGGGGGTGGGGAGGTAAATGGATGAGGTGGATGATGTAGGCCTGACGGGTGATTAGAGGTGTGGTTGAGGGCGTAGTTCTTCTCCGGAGCCTCAGTTCACTTTATACAGCTGCTCCACATCCGTCTGTCTGCAGCGAGTTCCAGCCACGTCTCCACCCCGCGTCCACAACATCCTCCTGTCTCCACCCGGCCCTCTGCTGTCTCCACCCGGCCCTCTGCCCCCTCCACCCGGCCCTCTGCCCCCTCCAACCGGCCGTCTGCCCTCTGCTGTCTCCACCCGGCCCTCTGCCCCCTCCACCCGGCCTTCTGCCGACATAAAGGTCTCATTTGTTAGCAACCTCCTTTTTAAAGACGTGTAAAGGTTCAAAAGTGTTTACTATCAAACTAAGGCCCATTCAAGGAAACCACTGAAGTCCAGGGAGTGCTAACATGCTAACATGCTAACTGATTCCTGCAGCTCTAAACTAGCCAGCTGTTGGCGTGTAGCCCTCCACGTGGTGGAGGAGTGTTAACCTGACAGGTCACAGAAGAACCTGCATGTGGTTTCATGAGATTTTAAAACACTGCTGCAGTTCATTCTGCGCTGTGACAGGGAAACACTCCGGATATTTAATGCAGAGCTGCGTCGTGGTGCTGACAGACCTGACGTGACAGTAAAATGTGGCTTTCCCGTTCCTCGTCAGCCCTGCGGAGGTTTGAATAAAACAGAAACGGCAGTCTTGAAACAAACAGGATAATTATGGCCTCGGGTGCCGAGCGCCTGTCTGTCTTCCTGTTGCTTTTATGCCACAAACACTGAACCGAAACTAGTCTCCTCTTGGCGACGAGCGGCGCCTCCGAGCCGCTCCGCCGAGCGTTCGGTGGCAGATAGAAAGACCGTGGCAGATGAAAATGAATCTTCTTTCCTGCACTCTTAAATAAAAGTGAGACAACAGATGATTGTGAGTTATGTAACTGGCTGTAAACCTGAAAGCTTTTAATTTACATTGTTGTGCCACTTCCCATCCACCACTATCCCATATATAATCTGTTTTCTGTAAAGTTCATGTACTAATACGTTTCTGCAGTTACACGCTGCTCCTGGTTCACAGGAAATGATAAAAGATCCATTTCTGACGTGGAAATGTCACAAATACACAGTGAAAATGGTTTCCTGACAAAGTTTTTGCTGATGTTTTTATTTTCTGAGCAGACTGCAGAACCTTTTTACCACCGTCTTATATTTGCGAGGTTTCAGTGCTTTTGGTCTTCATGCTGGCATCTTTACTGTACTTGATGACGCACTGCAGGTTCCCACTGCTACCAGGAAGCATTACGACTAGAAGCTTTATTTCTGCTGTTCAAATCGGAGAACAGTCAAGTGGTTAAAGTCAAGAGAACATTGTTGGTGAGCGACGGACGACAGAAATCGTCTTTTGTATTTTGCATTTAAGTTCATGTTTAAAAGCAGCAGACGACAAGAAACGGATGTTATACGAGTATCACCGTACGTCACAGACAGAAACATATTTACCAGTTGTAGCTGCTCAAGCTCACAACTACTTTATATACAGTTAGCTAGTTTTAACTGCTTTATATACAGTTAGCTAGTTTAACTACTTTATATACTGTTAGGTAGTTTAACTGCTTTATATACAGTTAGCTAGTTTTAACTACTTTATATACAGTTAGCTAGTTTAACTGCTTTATATACAGTTAGCTAGATTAACTGCTTTATATACAGTTAGCTAGTTTTAACTACTTTATATACAGTTAGCTAGTTTAACTATTTTATGTACAGTTGTAATAAGTAACTTTTGTACAGTACTTTGGTAAATGTACTTTCTTTACATCACTGAGAATGCAGTGTTATGATTGGACCATTCCAGATGATTGACAGGTGTGTGTGTGTGTGTGTGTGTGTGTGTGTCTGGTTGTCTGCAGGCGGAGGAAGGTTCACCTGCAGACACTGATGGAGAAGGCAGAGGTGGAAAAGATGACGCCCAGAGAGAGAATGAGGCTCCGCAAACTGCAGACTGCTGACGAGAAGGCCAGGAGACTCAGGTAACATACACACACACACACACACACGCACACAGACACACACACTCACACGCGCACTCTCACACACTTCAGTAGACACTGTTCTGACCTGGTTTCTATCACTTCAACTCTCCACTGGGAGTGTGTGTTGTGTGTGTGTGTGTGTGTGTGTGTGTGTGTGTGTGTGTCTGCGCGCGTGTGTGTGTGTGTGTGTGTGTGAGTGAGTGAGTGGGTGTGAGGGTGTGTGAGTGTGTGTGTGAGTGAGTGAGTGTGTGTGTGTGTGTGTGTGTGTGTGTGTGTGTGTCCTCATCATTTGCATCATGAAATGTATTTTTGAACCCAAGAAGGTTTCTGGTTCAACTGTGGCCTGATTAACATGAAGAATCGAACCTGCGGTAACGATAACGCACCTGAAGGTTTCTTATGATAACATTAATGTTAACGAGCTGTTAACGAGCTGTTAACGAGCTGTTAACGAGCTGTACGGGTCAATACAGGTGAGCTATCTAAGGTGTTAGTTTCAGGACAGGTGTGATCTTAATCATTCAGACTGACTGAGCTCACTCTTCGAACTGCTTGACATTCAGTAGGAAGTACTTTCCTTTGGTTTCTGTGTCTACAGGAAACTGGCTGAGGAGAAATACGAGGAGGTCCACACCCGCAGGAGGGAACTGAGGAGCCGCCATTTTGAAAAAGTCAGCTTGGATGTTCTGAAGGTAAGAAAAGCTTCACTTCACTGATTTTCTCCTGAACAAGTGAACACAGTCGCTTCTCTCAGCGAGGTTTCACTTAAAGGCATCACTTCCCTCCCGACACCAGGAGAGCACGGAGGGCGGCGCCTGGCACAGTCGGCCAATCAGCATCCAAGATCGCCGGTCACCAGGAGGGTCGCAGCCAATCCAGGAGGAAGATGACAGCAAGCCATCAGAGTCCGAGCTGCACGGTGAGAAAACATCGTCATCACCTTCATCACGATCTACTGAGGAAGTGAACTCACTTATCAGGAATCATTTTAATTATAAAACACTCCGTGATACCTGCTGCTGAAAGTCCTGTTCAAGGAGTTTTCAGCAGGACTTAAACCTGTGGCCGTCTGCACACGTGGAAGAAGTGTAAAAATAGTCCTGCACTCAATATATAACTTATAATATTTATATATAATAGATGTAACTTCAGAAACAGTACAAAAGTGTTATCATCATGTTAAAGACAGAAGAACACAACATCCTGCGTGGAGCTTCTAACCATCACTCTCACTTTCAGCTAATCTGCATCGTTTTAGTCTATAAAATGTTACGTTTCCCAAAGTGACGTCTTCAAACTGCTTCTTTTAGTCTCTTCACTTCCTGTCAGAAAGAAAAGCAGCAGATGTTCACGTTTAAGAAGCTGGAAGCTGCAGATGTTTGATGTTTCTGCTGGAAAATAACCAACGATTCATGGATTATCAGGATGGTTGCAGATGGATTAATGGATTAATGACTGCAGTGCGCTGGACAGTAAAGTCATTCTTCCTTCACTATATGAGCTCTGATGACGTCTCCTCAGTTGGTCTCTGCAGTAGTTACAACTAATCAAACTCACAGCTGGTGAGAAGCTTCTGATCCTTCAGGTTGAGAAGGACTCAAGTCATAAATCTCTTCACTGAGAAGTAGGAGATTATTATCATGTTAGAAATATGTTGGGATGCTCTTCTGTTTAGGTGTTTCTATTATTGTGTCCACATTTACATCACTGAGTTTAGCATAATTGTGAGAATAATGAGAAATGCATTATTTTGTCCAAACAATTTCTACTTTCATGTTTTACTGGGACTTATCTGGACTCTTAGAGACTCCTGGAGGCTCCTGGAGTTCCCCGGAGGCTCCTGGAGTTCCCCGGAGGCTCCTGGAGGCTCCTGGAGGCTCCTGGAGTTCCCTGGAGGCTCCTGGAGTTCCCTGGAGGCTCGTGGAGTTCCCTGGAGGCGTCTTGAAATCCTTGGACTCCAGTCTGGGAATCGCTGATCTGAGATCTAACCGGCCTGAATATTAAATGAATCCTCTGATGTTTTGAGTCCCAGTGAGACGTTAAATTAGTGTGAACTCAGCTGGAGAACAGAAGTGAGCCAGACAGAAATAAAGCAAAGAAAAATAAATATTCAGCTGTTATTGGACTTTTCACACGGAAAATACAGATCAAGAAAACAGAAGAGTTCATGTGATATTCAGAATCAGTCGTTCACAGATGTGTTGATTCAGCAGACAGCAAACAGCTTCACAAACTACATAATACATGGTACAGGGTACATGGTATATAATACATAATACATGGTACAGGGTACATAATGCATGTATATAATAAATAATACATGGTACAGGGTACATAATACATGGTACAGTGTCATGTGTGAGATGCAGCACTGACGAGCTCCTGGAGCTGATTACTGAGTTTATAGACGTCTGATTTCTTCGAGCTGCTAGGAGACAAAAGTAAAGTCTCAGTTTGGGGAGAAATGAAAGATTAAAGTCATTAACTTCACGTTTTCTTTCACACTTGTGTTCTGGCTGAACACTAAGACAGACGACTGTCCACACTGTCCAACGTGTCCTCACTGTCTCCGTGTCCTCACTTTACATGAACGTCCTAACTGTTCAGAGTTGCCCCAGAAACACCCTAAATGTCCTGACTTACTACAGAAATGTCCCCCTTTAACTAAATGTCCTCTCTCTACAAACATTTCCAGACTTTCATTTCCTAATTTTCCCCCAAATACCCTCAATTTTTAAAGATAAAATAGAGAAAATGTTCCTCATTTCAAATCTGTCTTTTCCTCAAGGACACAATTTGAAAGCAGTTGATGGTAATTTCCTTAAAAAGCTGATAATTGGTTCCATCTTTGAGTTCGTCCACAGAGAGTTAGTTAGTTCAATATGAAACGTTATTGAGCTTTATTCTGGTGCCAGTCTTTCAGAGGACATGCCACCTTTTTTTCAGACCGTCTGCGTCTTATTTTAGATGTGTGCCTTCAGACACTTTGCAGCTTTCTGCTCCTCAAACTGTTTTCATCCTCCAGAAGCTCATTAAAGGGTCTGAGAGCTCCGACACGACCCGAACAAACAGACAGGAAACTCCTCAGAGACACAGACGCCTCGCAGTTGGTCTCATTTTGAAAAGCCTCTCTGGTCTCGCTGAATATTTTCAGCTTCATCAGAAACAGACACAACACCTGAGCCTCAGCGTGACGTCACATGGCGCCGCAGCAGCTCAGCCAATCAGCTGCCAGAGGCTTCACTTCCTGACGTGACCTGCGGAGGTGAAGAAGAACAACATGTTGGTTGATTTCTCCACCTTTTCTTTTGGGGTGAATTCCCGTCGCGTCTGTTCCCAGACGTGTGATTGGCTGACGAGGGAGGAAGTGACTCTGTCAGACCTCAGAGAGCCACATGAATTAAACATCCTCCATCTTTAAAACTCTCAGAGCTCGTTAGCAGGAATAATTATCCCAACAGCGTCTGTTAAAGCTGACAAATGAAACCCTCCAGGACTGAAGACTCGGGGAGTGGTTTCTGCTCATCAGCTCTTTATTTTTACACCTTTTCTTTCCCCAGAAGACACATTTAACTTTAAACACTGTCCAGTCAATGAGCTTCCTGTCAGTTCAGATGACTTCATGTTACGTCAGGTGTGTCTGTGAACACGAACCGGGCCAGAACTAACAACACATCTGTTTTTTCAAGTGTGAAATTAAAGTTTTATTTGATCGACTGAATCACTTCCTGCTTCAGATCAGAAAATAGTTTAAATGGGACCCAAAGAAAACCTAGTTTCAAGTTTAAACCAGCAGCCAACCTGAACCCACCTGTAGCTGCTAAACCAACTGTTAGCTGTGTGTGTGTGTGTGTGTGTGTATTACTGAGGTCGTGGGGGCTTACATCTGTTTACACACTCACGTTGTGGGGACTCGCCTTCTTTGGACAGGTGGTGGTTATGGGGGGGGGGGGGGGTGGTGTCTCCAGGAAATGAATGCAATTCAATGTAATGTCCTCAGAAGTGATGGAAACATGACCGTGTGTGTGTTCAGATATCCCAGAGGACCCTCAGGCTGCTGAAGTTTATTACAACCAGGATGGATTTGATTCCTGTTCAGAGGACGAGGACACAACAACACCTGCAGAGACACTTTACCTGTCCGACCCACAGGTGAGTCTGTTTATTATTATGTCACAGAGGACATTTAATACTTTTAATACTTCTGATCAGACTTTGACTGAAGGAACAATGCAGTACTTTTACTTGGAACAGAGTTCTTTATTAGTACTTTTACTGCAGTGAAGGATCGAGTACTTCCTCCTCCAATATTACACATTCATCTTAAAGATCGTGAAATATTTTAATTTGAATTAAAAACCATCTGTGGACAGAAGACACCAAACCTCCAGAAACGGCACAGAGATACATGAACTGACTGGTTGAGGTCTGATTTTTATATCAATATAAATCAATAATACACTGTCGAACACACACACACACACACACACACACACACACACACACACACAGGATCACATCCCCAGATGTTTCTGTTCTCAGTTTATCCTCGTTACTATCCACTGCTGAAAAGTATAATATTATGTATAGCTTCCTAATTAGGGCAGCAGAGCATAATGCGTGTGTTAGCATTAGCACGGATTAGCATGAGATGCGGTGAGGATTTAGTAGGTGAAGGCTGAGAAGCAGCTTTGATTTCAGCTGCTGGTTTCATGTGTTTTAAATGTGACGCTTGGACTCAAATTATCATAATAAGATTCTCACACACTGAGCTGAGGCCTCTAATTAGAGACTCACACACACACACACACACACAAGGACAGGGTGTCCTGACCTGCTGCTGTTGAGCTAAGACGCACATTATTAGCAGCTTATGCGTTGTTAAAGTAAGAAATCCAAATAGTGCATTTGTGTGCTTTCTGCAGTGCTGCTGTGTGTTTAGAAACCAACGTTCACTAATCTGCCTCTCAGCAGGTACGATTACGATGAGTTAAAACATTAAGAAGGAAAAACAGCCACAAAATCACACTAAAGGAGCGAGGGATTAAGAAGAAACTATAAAAACACACACTATTATTCACTGATTTTACTTAAGTAGCCTGACGGGAGTTCTCCTCAGCTCTCTGTGGACCTTTACAGGCTGGCTAACAGGCAGAGGCTAAAGCTAACAGGTCATGCTAACAGGCAGAGGCTAAAGCTAACAGGTCATGCTAACAGGCAGAGGCTAAAGCTAACAGGTCATGCTAACAGGCCGAGGCTAAAGCTAACAGGTCATGCTAACAGGCCGAGGCTAAAGCTAACAGGTCATGCTAACAGGCCGAGGCTAAAGCTAACAGGTCAT
>JAVQJD010063185.1:0-42192 GCA_036023655.1 Nannoperca australis | reverse complement strand
TTGTGTTTTCGTTATTGTGTTGTGTTTTCTGTTAATGTGTTGTGTTTTCGTTATTGTGTTGTGTTTTCTGTTAATGTGTTGTGTTTTCGTTAATGTGTTGTGTTTTCCGATTTGCGTTTGTTTTCTGCACTTCAGGGCCACCGTAGATCCGTATCCTCATCTCACATGATGCCATGGTTCATGAGATGTGTTTTGTTGCATTTTATCGAAACTGAAAACACAGCAAGTCTCTTATATGCGAGAGAAAACACCAGGACATACTCAGTGAAAAAGATGAGTTTAATGTACTGTAAATACATTCAATTTCTGCCCGCTTTGTATATGTTAGTCTGTGAATATTGCAACTACAGTAAAATATTCAGAATGAGCCTTTCATGAGAATGTGTACAGCATGCATGCACAATAACAGTGGTATGTTTTGTCTGAAATGCACTGGCAAAGTACAGGATTTCAGAATAAGAGTGTGCGCTGACCACTGAAATTATCAGATGAAAAGGTCAGTGTTTTAATGTGGCCTGTTGACACAATAATGCAACATGCTAATGAAGAAGTGCTTACTTGACTCTGGTAAAAACAGGCCTTGCCACTTGTTTGATTAAAAGCAACATCCTTATCAAATGAATGAGTTTGATTTTAGGCAATTATAACTATCAAACTAATGGTAGTAATACTGCTGTCTTGTTTGTACTTTGTTTCTTCTTAATTTGTTGCCACCAAATGAACCCATGCACAAGTACCATTAGTGATTGAAACTGTAGTGTGTGTGTAAGTCTTAGGCAATTTGGAATAAAGTAAAAAAGAAACATTTAAACTACACACACTCTGGTTCTGATAATATGCACATTTTGTGATCAGTTTCACCTTACGTCACATGTACTTCTTTTTTGCAATCACTTTCCTTCTGGTCAGTCTAGATAGCTGGAACTCATTAAACTGCATGATAAAGCACACGCAAGGGAGGTCACAGTTTGTCTAATGGAACGATTATCAGAGGCAGACCACCCTCGTATGACTTATCACAGTTAGGATACCTTTCTACCAAAGGCAAAACAAACAGTCAGAGCAAGATCCTGCAGTGCAATCAGGCATAGCTCTTTAATGTCCTGATGTCATTTGTTCCTGAGCGCAGAGGCTGTGGCGGGTTTTGATAAGCTTCCAAAGAAAATTACATCTAATTAGATATGCTGCTGGCATGGCCTTCCAGTCCAGTTGTTGTTGTCAGTGTGGTCTTACATAGTATAGACACAGTCCCTTAGGAGTGCAGAAAATGAGACTCTCGTTTGAAATTCAAAATGGAAACTAATGACACCATATATTACTCTCTGCACCAACAAATGTGCTACCACAGAAGTGTTGTTTGTGCCTGGGGATTATCTATTGTTTTAATTAAGAATGAGGGCACTAATACGGGTCCCGTGGACAACAACTAGCCAAGACATTGTAATGAGACCGTTAAGAGCAACCATGGTACTCCAGGGCTTTGAAACCCTGCATCATTCAGTAGCCAATAGGTTTGACAAACAAACAGTGTCATACATTGCCTATATCTACAATTTGACCAAAAGGACATCTAGAAGATTCTCTGACAGATTAAGTGTATAGTTTGCTTTCTCCCAGTGCCCATCAGGTTTTATTTCTGCAAAGAAAAACAATCTTGCAAACCTGCAGTGGTGAAAGATGTATTCAGATTCTTAAGTAAAAGTATCAGTGTAAAAACACTTAAAAGTAAAAAGACCTGCTTTCAAAATCCCACCTAAGTAAAAGTACAAAAGTATAAATCAACAAATTGTACTTAAAGTATCAAAAGTAAAGGTAGTTGTCCTGCAGAAGGAATTGCCCCTATAGTACACACATATTATATTATATGTACTACATTACTAGCTTATTAATACTGACACGTTGTTGCATAAGCAGTATTTTACAGTTGTAATTAGTTGAGGTGTCAGGTCAAGTCCATTTCCTTTATATAGACCAATTACTATATCTAGTAACTATATTTGTCAAATAAATGTTATTGTAAAAAGTACAACATTTCCCTTTGAAATGAAGCGGAGTAGAAGTATAGAGTAGAATACAATAGAAAAACTTAGTACAGTACTTTACTGCCCTACAAAGCCTAAGTGCAGTAACTACACAAAGAGTACAACTGAGAAAAATGGCTTTAACTTTTTCAACTGGCCAGCCAAATGGGTAATAGGTATATGAGTGAAATTGCACAAATTGTACATGTATTCATGAGGTAATTCTTATGTCCAAAAACCATGATAGATGATTTGACCTTTGTCAATTGTAGTTACTGCACTCTGCTCTTGCATTGCTATTATTACCACCAAGTGCAGTAACTACAATGTAGTTGTTTTCTTCAGGACAAATTATAGTCTTAATATAATTTAATTTACTTTTCCTTATTTCTTCTTATTATTATTATTTTACAACAAGTGGACCACAAACAAATAGTAAATTACATTGCTATTTTATATATAACTGAAGTATCAAATTGTTTTTTGCCAAACAATCTATGTTCTTCCATGAGAGCATTGTGAGGAAGCTACAAACTGAACAGTATTAGATCATTTGTTTGAAGTGTTTAGTTTTTTTATGGTGTTATTTTCTAACTGCCCCAAGAAAGTTTAATCTACCCTAAACTATCCAATATACAGTATCAAATAACAGTTTGAGTTGGGATGAACTTCATTGTTGAAAGGTGCAATTTGCAATTTCTGACCACTAGATGGTGGTTAAAGACGGTGTAAACACACAAACGCACGCACAGCTAGGCTTCACAAGTTCGGCAATGTCAGTAAACACGTTGAGATGCTACTGAAATGGACATATGGACAATATATTCCGGCTGGACAACGCTGTGAATGATTATGAAGAAAATGAAGATAGCTACTGATAGTGTATCATTATTAGATGAATAGAGAGATCACTCTCATGGCAATTTTATTGTTGTGGGATACCAGAGTTTTTTTTTTTTTTTTTTCACCACTGGCTGGATTAACTTTGTGATGTGAGCGACAAAACAGAGGACATGTCGTCGCCGATAATGTGAAGTTATGGAGGATAATGTTACAGCTAGCTAAACATCGCCCATCAGTCAGCATACACAGCAAGGCTGACAGGTATTTTATAATGTGACTGCTTAGTGACATCGTTATTTACCATCTGGATCTGGGTATTTTATTTCCATCATCCTCTTTTCCCTGGATAGTGCCATTTCAAACCGATTTGTTGAGTATGTAGACTGAAATCAGCGTGTAGTAAGTCAGAGCGCGGAATCGACCGGTAGAATCCCAAGGCAGACCGCTGTAACTTCACTTAATGCCTTGGTTTTGAGTCGGATTTTGTAATACTGCAATTTTCATACACGTTTTTCTCTAAAACTAAATAAAATTGAACTCTGAAACATTGTGACAAGATAAAACAAGAAGTTAATTTTCAGTTATAACTCAATTTCAACTGAGATGTAGTTACTGCAGTTAGCCTTTAGACAGCATTTTAGTAAATGTACTTTATTACTTCCCACCACTGCAACCCTGGCTTATAGCTGTTATGTGTATGGAAAGGTTAATGGATACATTTTTTTTAACTAAATATAGTATGACAGCTAGACTCAACAATGATTAGTTCCCTACAGTCAAGGCCTAATCCCAAAAAATTTAATAAAAGGCATAAGACACATTTTCAAACTAAAATTATTTCTGTTCACAATATTGCAAGCAGGACAATACTGTGAATAAATGCTACAGGATAAATGATTAGAACTCACACAAAGCTTTGCAAAAGGGTACAGACCAGAATGTTTTTGTTTTTTTCATACGTAAGATGAATAAAGTGCGACCATGGAGTCTGAAGGTAAAGTCAGGTTAACCTTGTTTTGTTTTACTTTATTGTTACCTGCACAATGGCACCACACTTTAAGAAGGTCAGATGGCTTGGATAAAGGCAGCATTGTGTTATAATAATATATCAGCACACATCTAGCTGTACAGCAGGAATTTCTATGATGAAAACGATTATTTGTAAAACACAGTGTGGAAAAGTTTGGTTACTGATTCTCATGCCCAAAACAAAGTTTGGATTATTCTAGTCCCACGGGAGCACGTTCATGACCCATATGTCCTTCATTTCCAATTAGTCCAATTTCCTCAACTTTCTTTAATATCCTAAGACCGGTTTGCTGTTCAAACAGCATCTGTCTAGCAGAGCATTCGTCTCCTCAAGGCTTAAGCCTATTTCTAATTAATCTGTCCCTCTAACAGTAGAAAGGGGAGGTCAGAAAACAGGCTGAAGGTGACTGGGATTGGGGTCTAGGTCTGTTTTCACATAAAACATATTTCGTCTTCAGGAAAAGCCAGATAAATTATATTTATTTTAACCCCTGTTTAATTTAGCTGTATTTAAACAGCACCTGAATGGCCTGGGCATATTAGACTTACTCTCACATCATCTTCTTTAAATATATACCTTCACAGCACATTAGGTGTAATATTTACTTCGGTATAAACAATTAGTCTAGGTAATTCACAAAGAACAGAAAAAAGTATGCTTACTATGAGTGCCAGAAACAGCCTTAGAGATCATCCATGAACCCCAAGAAGAGATGACTTAAAAGTGCAATGTCATGTTAAAGCTTAATCCGAAGTTTGCAATCCAATGCTGTAAGATTTATTGCACTTGCCAGTAATGGTAACCATGGCAACACCTGACCCTGTGGACTGGTCTGTGTGTTAATAACGTGCAGATCAATACACATGCTTGATCGAAGGATTTGTCTTATATATGAGACTCAGGACAGAAGGTGAACATGTGTGATGGACCAAGAAATTATTAAGGACCCATTATTTAGAAACAGAATCAATATGCCATTGGTTTCATTAGTGGCCACAAGCAGAAGAAGATGTGAACTGAGCTGACTTGGCTCACCATTGTCTTGTCTTTCCGACAATCGTTGCCTTGTACTGTTTTTCTCAGTGTTTCTCTGTTTCCTCTAATGTATGAAACACAACAACATAATCGCCCACACCACGAATGCCTTGGCACATGGCCCAAATTGTCCTGGTCACCTCTCTTGCAGAGACTGGATGATCAGAGACCTTCATCACCTCGGCTGTAAACAAGAAGTAATTAACACACAGAAGAGCTGGCTGCCCCCAAACAGGAATGGCCCAGGCAAGGAGTTTACCTGACATCAGATTGATGATACAGGCTGTACAGGTGGCCAGATGGTGGCCACCCACATAAGCCAGATGGTGGCGTTTCCTGGGAACTAAAGGAACTGTAAGTTTAATATTGTTTGTCTAAAATCAATCCTTTGCTCAACATTTACTATTCCCTACGTAATAAACATTCAGTAGTTTACTCTTAGGTGAGTAATAAATTCATTTACTATTAACTATTATATATTACTATATACTATTATTATTAACTTATTAATCATTATCATTTTTCACCACTGTTGACGTGTAGTGTCACATAATAGCAATTTACACATATATCATTATGGGATTTTTAGTAAGTTGTGCATGCTGTGGACAATATATTTTTGCTTGGTAGGAATCTGTAAAGGCACTGTATAGTTCATACATTTTATACTTGTGCTTATGTCTTAAGCATCTAAGGTAAAGACGTCAAATTGTGCTCTATACTGTATAATTCACAGGACTATAATCAGTATAACACAATGTTACAAGGCAATTTGAAAAAATACAAACCTCCTTCACAATAGCAAAACAAAAAGGAAAGGATTGCAAGTTCAATTTCCCTCCTACAAAGTTAGGGGAACTTTTTGACAAGCTACACAACTTCACAGCCCAGAATTAAACCTGTCACTCTTACAGCCTTCTATACCACACGTTCACAATTTGAAGAGCATGCTTGCACAACCATGTTTCTTTTTCTTCATTGCAAATCCCTTTAATTTGGGATTTACGTCAGCAGGTTTCAAATGAAATAATTCCTTGTCTCATCTTGACCTTAACTGTAAAACTCATTATCGTTCCTATTTCTATGAAATTACATTTTAAAAGGACCTAAGCAAAAATGACCTGCAGTTTCTGTTTACCTGCACAACTGTATGTTTACTGACACGCTATGTGCACCCATTATTCATGTAAACACCACAGTGAAGAAGAATGTAGCTGACTTCCTGGTGCCAGAAGCTGTTCTTGATGCATTTTTTGAGCTGCCAGTGAAATTGCATTCATTTTATCTCTCTACTTGCATCTGCAAGCTGCGTAAAGTCCATGGAGAATGCTCAACTAAAGGAGTTAATTTTCTGAAAATGTCTTTATTGATCGGCTTGCTGATTTATCTGTAATTTTGTGGAAGAGTGCTAGTGTGAGAGAAATTGCTACCAACAATCTGTCTCCAATTTTGATGACACAAATGGTGTCTTACGTCAATATTCAGTCTACATGCTTTGCCCCTTTAAACTTCTACCTTCACAGGGACGTAGTGACAACTAAAATAACTTTCTGACTTGCTGTTTCTATTTATTTACAGAACTGTGTAGACTGGCAGACATGGAAACCGAGTTTAGCCTTAAAAATGATCAATGGGCTTAAATAACGTAGGAACACTAAGCTAGTCTTTTGGATTCAGCATGTATTATAAATAACCATTACTACATTACAGTACATTTAGAAAATAATTTCATAGAAGTAAGAATGATACCAAAGTTAAAATTAAAACTGTTCAAATAAAATATGATCAAATAAAATTCCACTTGCCAAGCCAAGATAATACCGCAACATATTTTTGTTAATTTATAATAGTACTATAAACTCCAAATTACATAATAGAACACAATGCATAAATAACTACCGAATGCTATATCATGGATGCTAGCAGGTGTCCATTATTGTCTTGTAACAGATGCCTTACATGTTACAAGCTTACCTCTGCATCATTCCTCATTAACGCAGAACATACACTTCATCCATTGCATAAATGACAGATAATTACAATATATAAAAATAGAAATAGATGCTAGTTGACTACATCATGACTACATTCATGGCATAACAGAGAATCCATTGTAATATTGTATTATATCTCAATCTTTAAAACAAAAACCTTTGCTGACTTTATGTTGTGATTATGTATGTATTGGTGCCTCTGTACATTGGATTTCTTTCACACTTGACCACAGTAAAGAATGCCCTCTTGGGTATTGCGCTGCTCTGAGATATTCTACCCGCATAGTTTAAATTGTAAATGGAAGTACTGTTTTAAATGAACATCCTTACATAATACGTTATCAAAAACATCACTCATCTGAAATCTTACAATGGACTTGGTCCTGCATGTGAAAGCTTTACATTAATATGGATGTCATGTTAATCCTCCCAAGCATAACGATACTGTTCTGCAGCACAAATATATCAGACGTGGTGAAGTTTCTCTCATTATATATTGTGGGCCTGTTGAACAGTAAAATTGCTGCAACCAAGGGAGCAATAGCTAACTTCTGTCACTAAGTGTTCATCCACTCATATGAAATGTAATGGCTCGATGGTACCTGCTGCTGTCCTTTCATTTCTAATTCATGGTATTAATATTGCTCGAGGCCAACTCTGGGGAACTTCATGACAAAGAGTGTAATGGACTTCTCTCTCAAACAAAAGTGTGGCTGTGGAATATTGATTAGGTCTGTATCATCTCATCACACAGAATAACAATCCAACATTTCTATTCCTTTTATTTTCTGTCTCCCTCCACACTTAATTGAATGTGCATTTCCTCCAGAATTTCTGATAATAACGTGGCCATGCCTTTTGATCAAACCATTTAAACAAAGAAACTGAAACAATGATTAACCAAATGAAATTATGATACTCCCTTTGAAGTCCACGTACTGGAATATTGGAGGGCTTTAGCTAAAGATAAGGCAAATGCTGTTTGCTTTTTGAGCTCAGTATTCTAGATAAATCCTCAGAGTGAAACACAGAAACTTTTAGTACTTCCAGCAATAGTCCAAACAGGCAGATTCACTTCAGTGAATACTTGATCGCATCATCATTAGACTACATGTTATATTTCTTGTGAACACACTGCACAAACAATGTATTACAATGGACTACAATAATACGCATATTGTAAAAAAAAAAAATGCCTTCACGCCTATTTGTCATGTATTTGTAGCTGTCCACATACCTGCACATGCACAAGAGCATTTTTAATTTAATTTTAGTATTATGGGCTATTATGACAAGGCCGATACACTATAATCAAGTTTGGTTGAGTCCTTTGATAATGGTTAATACCAAATCTGATTTAATATACCTAAATTCTATAATCCAATATGTTCTATATAAATATCGATCT
This sequence comes from Nannoperca australis, assembly GCA_036023655.1. Classification (NCBI taxonomy): domain Eukaryota; kingdom Metazoa; phylum Chordata; class Actinopteri; order Centrarchiformes; family Percichthyidae; genus Nannoperca; species Nannoperca australis. Next base: position 33,861 of record JAVQJD010063185.1, on the reverse strand, counting down.
AGTAGATTGAAATATGCTACATTTTTCAAAAGTTTTCTGTTAAAAATGCCAAAGGTTCTGGTTCAAAAGTATTATGTTTAGAAGCTTATGTTATTGACCTGGTATGAATAGAATTAACTTTCATGTGACTTGAAAATGACACAGTCAGCTGACTTTTTTACTATAAGATGTATCACTTGTTGAAACAACAGAAATGCTCGGGGTTGTGTAACAGAGTGGAGCTTCTTCCCTCACAAGTGATCTTTGGCTGAGTACAGACACCGGCTGCAGGGCACACTTTAACAACAGCCAAGTTAAAAATGCGGTCTGTCAACAAGATATTCATGGTATTATTATATATAATTAGCAACAGCTGATATGTCCTGCCGCTGATGAAATATGAAGGTCAGCACCAACTAAAAATGAGAAGCTGCTAGCTGAATGGTTTATACACTGTTCTTTGCTAAAAAGACAGATAACCTATTTGTTAGCATCAGAGCTTAGGGAATCTGTGTATTTTGCCCAACTCTGTGTCAAAACAAATGTGTGTGCCCAAATAGTTACACACACTAATTTTCACTCGCATATGCAGCGAAGTGCATGCACTGTACAGACTGTTGCAGTGCTGTAACACATGCAGGCTGAAGTTATTCTTCACACATTGTGTGTCTGTCGTCTTCATTGTAATTCAATTAAATGCTTTGCTTGACATCTGGAGTGTATGTGTCCTGAACACACACTGAACTTGATTCTTTAAGCCAGGCTTCTGTAAGCTTGACTGTGTGAAAACTGAGTTGATTTGTGGACTGGCTTACTCAATATGCTTTTCTTAGCCTCCTTTCTGAATCAATAAACAACCATATTTTGTGGGGGTATACATGTTTATGATGAAGAAGATTAGGTAGGTTATTTACTGTTCCAGAGTAAAATGTGTCACAAAGTGAGCATCAGCCTTGATTTGTCATGCAGCCAAATTATCTTTGTCAGTTTCAACCTGTGTTTCATGCTATTTTGCACTTTTTTGTGTTTTTGTTTGAGAGCTCCCTTGTTTATTTGATCTCTCCCCCATTTTAATCCTGAGGGTGCGAGTTCTGTCATGCAATGTTATGACAAATCACACCAAAGTGATCAGTAACACACCCAAAAAGGTGATTGCTATGGCATAGACAAACCTTAAAATAGCTGTCACTCTTGATGGGTAATGGTGCAAATTAAAAGAGAACATGCAGGGCATGAATTGAAATCTGAAATCAAAAGGAAAAATATAGGTTACATCTGAGATATTTGCATCAGTATACGGATTTTTTCAAATGGAATGAATAACCACAGGAATGCTGTTTGAGTCTGCAAAAGCATTGAAGCAAGGAAGGAAGATGAGTCATAGATAGATGGCAGGGTACAGACTTGAGCGGGAAGAAACAATGAATTGAAAAGACATATTACTGGCAACTCCTAGAACAGCTGTGAGGGAGGAAAGCTTTACATAGAGTCACTGCTGACAGAGTTACATATCTGGAGGGCCGTTAAAAATATGGTCCTGCACTGATTGATACTTTTTTTTTTAGGTTATTCAAGCAATTAAGATGTAGGAATTATTTGAATATGCAGAAAATCAGTGCAGCTATTAATGAAATTCAGCGGGAGGGTTCATGTTGAAGAAAGGGAACTACGAATCATCTACAGCTGAAGTCACCCACATGGGGACTTTGTTTTATAGTTGTACCTTCGATACTTAAGCACCTTTCTAAAACCTACTGGAAAACATTTCACAGCTGACTGAGACACTATTAAACTAAGTGACTCCAGAACCAATATGAGTAGGACCATAAGTTCTAGCAGGGAGACTCAACCTGCAAACCATTTCTCTGTCTCCATCTGACTGCGGCTAATTATTTCACATAGCTGAAACTCATACTGTACCTGCGGGTTTTCACAGTCTCTTGTCATTAAAGTACTTGCCCCCTCCCCCTCCCCTTCCCCACCACCACCCCCAGGAGTCTGCATTAAAAAAGTTTCTATTCAAAGATTCTGGCCTTTCCGATTCAAAGAAGTCTATCTCTGTCAAGCCACAGGGGTGCTGTTTACTTTTTTTGAAACTTACATTTTTTATGCCTCAGAGATTGCAATTCGTTGGGGATTATACCACTTTGCCCTGGAGAAAGAAATATTGTCAGAAGGGTTTTATTTTTACAACTGTGATTTGCAACAATTTCCCCCCCAAGATTTTATACTTTGTTTTGTTTTCTAAGGTGTTCCTGCAGCTGTTTGCCACCAGCTACAATTATTCTATTACTTACATTTGGCGGATTTAATATCTATAGCCTACTCACTAAATGTGCTTATTTGCTAAGAGTTAAATGTAAAGATTGATTCTACTCACAATGCTGTACTTTAAGCATGAAGCTACAGCCAGCAGCTAAAATAACTTAGCTTAGCACTGCTACTAGCCCCAGTCAAGGAATAGTTTGGCACCTAACCCCTCTTAAAATGGTGAATAGTTATTTTTACACAGTTTTTGGTAAGGATTAAAAAAACAAGATACAACATGTACTTTACAGGTGTTTGTATAAGATTTGGACTAGCTGCTTCTCCATTTGTAGTCTTTCTACTACACTAAGTTAGCTAGCTATTGGCTGTAGCTTAATATTTGTCATACATACATGAGGAGTGGTGTTGATCACACCATAACTCTCAGAAAGAAGGCAAAGAAGTGCATTTCCCAAAGTGTCAAACTATAACTTTAGTTTGTAGTGGGAATGCAGTACAAATAGTGCTTAGGGTTAGTGTGCAGTATGGAAGTGGGACACATACAAAATAATACAAGTTCTACATCATTACAGATTTGGGTTGTTTTATAACAGCATCCCAAATGATAAGCGCTGACAGTGTTCAGCTTCAGCTCTACATATATTGCCACATAACCAGCGTGATGAACAAAATATTATGGATAAATATACAGACAGCCAGACATGAAGGAAAGCCTAACCCTTTCTCCCTGTGAGGCTTGTTTTAAAACACTGCAATTGCAATATTTCAATCGAGTCCGAGTGCTAGCAGGGGAATGGAGAAGTTCTGTTTTTCCAACTTTAATGAACACACAAAGGAGTGACAAAGCCAGTAGCAAGGCAAATGAGATACCTTGTGGTGAATTGGCCAGTCAAATACTCCTTACTGTGTTTCTTTAGAATCACAGAGATACAGAAAGAGAAAAGTATGAGGCAGTGTAACTCAGCACAGGGCTAAAAAACATCTGTGGTCATGAGAATGTCACTTGGAGGTTATTTACACAGGAAAAGTCATTTCTTGACAAGTGTATAAATGAGGACAGCGGCATGGATGTGACTTATGATAAGGACCACCCACAGAGTCAAAATAATAAAATAGCAGATGTCACTCGGGGTGTAGTGAACAAGACCACTGCTGAACATGGTGATATCATATTCACTCTCTTCTATACAGGACTGGCTTCAGCACTCATGAAACTGAAAAGGCTTCCATTAAAAGGTTTGAAACCAAGTCAAATACCTTTTCTTAATTCTATGGAAGAGGCTAGACAAGTCTAAAGCTGCTTAGGGCACCTGTAGTTACAAGACCAAGGCCTTGAAGACTGCCAGCCCAAATCAGTTTTTTTGGCAAATCCAAAATGTGTATCCAGATTGATTTTAGAAAGTCTAGACAGCAACAAAACATATGAAATGCAATTTTTTGCAAATTGGATCCAAGATTGCAGATTGCAATTGGATTTCTACAGATGCATCTCATTAATCTCTGGCCGCTCAAATTGGACAAATAATGATGTCAAAATACCTCGACACTGCGACTTGTCAGCGCAGTTGTTTGTGGGGTGAGATGATGCACCTCCATTTCTCGTGCTTTCACATTGGAAAGCCACGTCACCAGTGTACATAGTTACTGACGCCTATGTCGATACCACAGCAGCCCATGCAGATAGGCTGGTGATATCTGGACACAAAAATCCAATTTGATCACTTGCAAATAACAGTGCGGACAGTCGGTTTTCTGATCTGATTTAAGAAACAAATTCGATTTGCATGAGGCTGTACTTAAGCACAGCAGTGCTTTGAGCTAAATGCTAACATTAGCATGCTAACATGCTCACACTACCAACATGCTGATGTTTAGCGCGTATAATGTTTGCCATCTTGTTTTCTTGTCATAGTAACCTTGTGTTCAGATTTGCCCGAGCAAAATGTTCCATTTTATATTTTTGTTTTGAAATGGAGATAAAAGTCCATAAATGAACTATTATTCAGCTCATACTGGCACTGTCAGGTTTTGGAGCACACAAAGATGCAACTACCAGCTTAACTGCCTGACTTCTTGCCAAACTGATGCGTTAAGCTTGAGCACTTTTCCCAGGCGAACTATCAGAGACAGAGAGGAGGACAGGGCGTACTTACAAATTCTCAATTTTGCAACATTTTGCATTACATTCACTAACTGTTTTTTAATTTACATCCAAAGCCAACATTGAAGATTTCTGCAATATCTGTGCAATGAAAATACTGTGTAGTCCAACATGAAGGTATATTAAAGTACTACTGGAGCACTTTAATTAATATTTTCTTATGAAGAAGGAATAAAACATTTTAAAATCTCAATTAGACATTTTGTGCACTCTAATAAAAGCTCCACCCTCCAAATGTTTAGTAATGAACAGTGAGGAAGTGACACCTGTAACAGCCAGTAACAGACAGAAACCAAAATTTAAAGAACGGTGCACCATCTTTCTGCCCCTAAACTTGAAACTGCTTTTGTGATCTTAGATGTTGCTGCTCCGCACGCAACCATCTCCCTGACATCAAGAAGGCCGGCAGCCTTCCCACACTTCTCATGGTATTCATCACCTCGTCAAACACATAAGTGAGCAAAGAGGGGAAAAGAAAAAGATTATTCTGCATGAGATCATCGGTGTGGCAGGCTATGATCCAGAGTCAAGAAGAGGCAAAAATGAGGTTTGTCTCAGCTGAATTCAGAGAAGCTCATTATGTGATTTTTGGACTGCATTACTAATATGCAGTTTACTGTACAGTATATTCTACAGCCGTTTTTATGTGATTCTGCCCACAGGATGTAAACTCTGTTGTGGAAAGACAAGCAGCCAAACATGCACACCAAATGAAACCAAACAGTTGTTTTTCTATTTTGTGTTTTTTGTGCTTTGATGTCTCTGCATTTAGCCATGGCCACCTTGCCCATAGCCTCAGACCACCTACCAGATTTGCAGCATTTCCTGCCCTCAATTAACCACACTGAATAATTTAAATTGTGCTGAATTCTGAGAGACCGTATTTGCTCAAGAGGAGGTGGATAATGCTAAGGACTTAAGGAGGATAATCAAGAAGTTACACACTGTGTATAATTAGCATTTAGTATATTTTGCATATCAAATTTTTTTGAGTTATGCAGGAAAGTGACAAATTCCATGTTCCTTGAGAACATTTTCATGGGGAGATTCTGCCTGCTGCTGGAATTTGAAATAGCGATTACGATTTCTTACTGCCAGATATAAAAGGTCAAATATGTTGTAGTTGTTCAGTGTTATGTTATGACTGTCATTGTACTCAGAATATCCTGCCTTTTCACTGGATTGGTAGTGAAAAGAGAATTTGTTTTTGGAGATTCACTTAATTAATTAGTGATAACTACTACTACTACGAGGGTGTAAATAATATTTTATGACTTAGTACAATAATTATTGGCTCAAGACTAAACTTAGTTGTTATAGTAATGCCATCTGGCTGATTTAGACCAAACTTTTAACCAATTTGTTTCATAAGGAACTTTATATACTAATCATTTCAAGGCTGGAAAAGATGAAGTAAAATGCAACTTTTCTGTAGCTGCAGTGCTAGGACACTTGTATGGCCAATTGCCAGAAATATAAAGTGTGAAAGCAGTTTGCGACTTGTTATCATTAAAGTGACACTAATTTTAAAGATTTTAAGGATCTAATCTATTGATCTCACTTCCTCACTTTTCTGTAGACTTAGTGAGAGAAAAAAAGAGAAATAGTGTTCTTTTCTCTCATCCTTCACCCTAACTATGCCTTTACAAGAAGATCTGTCTTAAGCCAAAGAGAAACACAACACTGCTCTATCTGAGGAGACTGCAATGGGAACATGTCCAGTGAAAATGGGTGCAATTAGCGTCTCAGAGATTGTACAACCGCTGCAGGACAGAAACATTCTTCAGAGTTGTCTTAAAGCCTCAACACTGCAAACCAAAAACACGATGTGAAAAGTATTAAGTACTACGCAATTGTTGCACCAATAACATTACATTGTGATTATGTCGAAGTGCGTGGATAGCAGTAACAACACAAGAGCTCGGGCACTTGTTAGCACCATCATCCTTGAGCTGCTCTATGTGAAAAATGAAGTCGGCACTCGCTGTAACAGAATCTCTCCATGTTGTTTTTCTAAAGAGGAAAATGAACTTGCTACTTTGCAGACAGCAGGGAAACAGAAAATACAATGAACTGTGAAGAAAAGCTTGAAATTAGAAGGTAAATGTGAGTTGCCGTGGCCGAAGTCTCTATTGAGACTTGATCAAACAAGCTGAGACCTCAGAAATTACCCAGAAATAACCTATTATGATATGGCGCTATATAAATAAAACTGAATTGAATTTTAATTCTTAATAACAGAATACACAACCATTTCAAGGTTAAAATAATAACATTTAAAATTTGTCATGAGTTTTCATGACAATGATAATGAGACTTATAAATATAAAAAAGTCAGTGCTTTTCACTTTCACAGGCACAGTTCTTATGTGTCTTGTAAACTAAAGCAAAGCAACCAATGACACCAAATTTAGAAAACAATATAGTACATGTGAATATTTCATTTAGATTTTTACATTATTTCAAAAATAATGTTTGAGGTTCAACTCAGCTCACATAAGTCAGCTCAAAAGGACTCTTGGTAGAATAGACAATGATTCATGATTTTTGATGTAGTAGAATCACAGCAGAGAAGCCCACCCCCAGCATGATGGGGATCTTATTAAAACAAAGAAATCTGTTTTTATTCTTTGAATTATGGAACTGAGTAGTCTCCATTTTGCCTCTCCCTCTGTGCATTGGTATCAGATATTCTGACTCAAGTCACCCTGCTCTAGAAGGCACCTACAAATCAACTTAGAGTGCTGTGAAATATTGTATCATAAATAGTTTTATTTTAATGATACTGGAAGGATACGTATTTTATTAAGCTGTTTTCAGCAATGAGAAAACCAATGATTAGGCCTTGATCTGGTACTTTATTAACTGAAAGCTAATTGTCCTAATATCTTTTCAATTAAACTGGTTGATATATAGTGTAATGGCAGTGACTGTGAGGACTACTGAGTAATGCCTAACATAGAGGCACAGCTATTTTGCATAATGTATTTGAATCTAATCAAATTGAATTACTATTGATCTATAGTCTAAGTAGTGCAGATGTTCTTTTGGGTTTTGGGGCATTTATGATAACAGAAAAAAGCATAATTGCGATTGCAAACATATGCTGTAATTGCTATACCCTTTTTAATAAACATAAGAAATATATATTTACAAAATGCCCATGGCTGATAAATCTGACAGTAGTTCGTTAGTAGACACAGTTATTTAGACATTTTAATACATATAGCCAGGAGTATACCAACGTGTCATAGAAGGGCATGATTGTATAGAACCAGCCCTCTAACAAAAATATACTTGTTTTTGATTGCTTGGCAAGTATCTGTTAAAATCACCCAATACAACACTTCAGACAAAGATCCGGTCCTCAGTTTAACAACTGTGCTAAATCATGGCACAAGCTATTTAACCGGCAGGTAACCATAGCTTTGATTTCATGACAGTAGTCACCCACGGTTCATTTCTAGAATGTGTTCAGCATTTTATCAAAGTTTGATTGTTAACAGGAAGATAACACGGTATTATTCACCTTTTAACACAGATGGAGACATTGATCTGACCTTTTAGCAGATGTGTGATGGAAGATCAACAGAGAAACTTTAAGTACATTTCAGCAACGGAAATCTCGTCTGCCACCTCAATCAAGCCTGCTGCTGCTCCGTTTCAAAGAGAACTGTATCTGAGGCTGTGTGTTGCAGACAAGGATATTATTATTGCCTTTTTGCAGTTTACAATGGATTTCATGGCCGTGCCGTGAAATGTGACCTCAGAAACCAGTATTGAAGACTGTGTTTCGGGGAGTTGATAGTCGGCCGTTACACATAAAGCTGAAGTTGGAAGTTAAAAATGTTCTCACTTGCTCTGAGATTATTGTGATATGCGTCTTGCAGGATAGAACACTCCATGTAAGTGAGATGCAAAACAGCAGAATAGTAAACAACAATGACATTGATGGAGTAGCAGCTTTGTCTGAGTCGATGACACTGTACAGTGGGTGATCCAACACATTTCCCCATTCCCTATGTCCTATCTCAGTAGGCGAATGATAGAGATGCAATGGACACAAGCAATTAAGGCAACTGAAATATCCAAACAAATACTGGGTGCTCATCCAAGGCCTACATTTAAAATAAATTAATAATCTAGGCCGTACATATGTTTTTAGCTGATATGGCAGTTTATAAAATGAGTTACAGCAAGTTTTAGGGAATCTTTGCATCACTTTGTAGTTGGGTTGTGTCATTGTGTTCATTTGACTTCATTTTGTGGTTGTTTTGCAATTGTTTGTGGTTTTTGGTTGGCTTTACAACAAGAAATGTTAACAAGCTCTTTATACAGAGAATCTGATACTAACAAGCAAACCATGAATCAACTTCTTTATCTGGTTGGGGGGGCACCAGGGTTGGCCAATCAGATTCCTGTGCTACCCCTCTGGCCCCACCTCTGACATACATTCATTGCAAATTTAGGTTGACCCTTACACAGAAAAGGTTTATACAATTCCATCAATTGTGTCTGTGTCCTTGTTGCGTGCTCTGAGGGGACTGAGGGAAAGTGGCTCTGGCAGTGGAGTTGTGCATAAATGTAGAGTTGTGGCGATGGCTGGTGCCAGGGGGCACCATGAACTACACCTTTTTACCCATAGTTTTATTTATTTTAGTAGCTTATGCAGTACACTGAGCTGAAAGAACATTTGCATAATATTTCAGGAGGCAGAAGGGTACAGGTGGGCTAGCTCAAGCTCCATGGGAGGAGCTGCCAGCCACTCCCACTGTGTAAACCCAAGATGCTTTGGCATATATTCAAAACATCAAAAGGTCATGCAGCTTGGTGTAAATAATGGCATGTTATATAACTGACACATACTGTACTGGTTTCAGACACGTATACATAGGTTCAAGCTGCATGAAGATTGTGGAGAACCCTCTGGAACTCACTACGATCATCAGTCAGAGACTCAGAAACCACTGTCACTTTTTTTTGCCAAGCCTATAACTGATACCGTCCCCTTCCTCAAACATATAGCTGCCTAATCTTCTGGTTCTTTTTTTTTCATCCTTTTTATACTCTTCCATTTCTGTCTATTTCATCATAGTTTATGCATCTGTCCCACCTATCTATTTTTCTGTAATTGTATGGGTTTTAGTTTAGTTATACCTCTTACATAAAGCGCTGTATAAATCACATGTATTATTATTATTATTATTATTATTATTATTGTTGTTGTTGTTGTTGTACACAAATGAAGTCAAAATCCCAGACATGGGTGCTGCCATCTTGTGCTGGTGAAGTCATTTGGAGTGTGTCAGTCTGGACAGTAATGATCTGGTGTCAAGGTCCCGCCCATTATACACCTGCCTGAACCAATCATGAGTACACTTACAGTTGTCAATCATGACTTCCAACCCCCTTTTTTATAGCATCACATAACTGAAATTAAACTTATCAGAAAAATTACCACGTTAACACACATCAGTGTGATGAGAACTACATCAAATGACAACCGTAAAATGAAACCATCTTTGGGAAAAAATGTAGTTGACAAGTAATCTGATTTTTCAGTTTGGTCCATGTTCCATTTACTAACATGGGGGGGTGTATGACCTATACTGCAGCCAACCATCACGGGGCAATAGAGATGTTTTAGCTTCACTTTCGGGGAGCTGTCATGTCATTCATCTTCAAATACAGTGCATATATGTGGCATATAAAATGCTGAACTTTATCACCTAAAACTGAGGTTTGCATCATTGGAACATACAAAAACAGGACAGCAACAGGACACAAGGAAATCTGGATTAACCAACACTAGAACAAAGGAAACGAGCCGGTATATGTAAAGAGTGGTTGCGACTCTACAGATATATAAATAAAAACATGTAATCTGTAATCTGCTTTGGGAGACAAGGTTGCTCATAGAGTTTTACAGGTAAGATTAGAGAGTAAACAAAGACACACTTCAAGCAGGCAAGACAAAAACCCCAAAACAAAAGAATAAGAAAATTTGGAGAGGATTACCAGGAGGGAAACCCTCTCCCTAATTGTTATATTAAATGCAAAACAGTGAACAAATATAAATGCAAAGGCTCTCTACTGTAAGTGTTTCTCATCAATGTGCTAATAATTTTAAGCATCCATTTGGCTACTGGCCAAAATCTGAACACACCAGGATAACTTGAAAAACAAAATGTAACAATTGAGTCGTTTTGTTTTCTGTTGGCAAGAAATAAACCCTCACCACTCAATGGCACACACTACAGCAATAAAAACATAACAACAAATTGGCACAATATTTAGAAAAATGACTTGCTAGAACAATTTTTACATAATTTAGAAAACACAGTACATCTTTGTGTTGGTGTAACCGCAAGAAAACATGTACCAAAGGGATGTTCACCATTAGCAAGAGAGTATTATTTCTACAAAATACCAGGCTGCTGAAACTCACACTGCAGGCTAGAAATGCCCAGAGGCATCAGACCTGCCTGCGGTAAACTGCACTGATGTCTACATTCACTGGATCATCACAACCACAATGATATAACAATGCATACTGTGTATTCAGATTTGTAGGGGGGAAAAATCCCTAATCTGCATATTATTACATTTTCATTTCATTCTATATTATATAACAGTTGTAAAGTAAAATGCCATTATAAATAATGGCCACTGATTATTTCACAGGTTCTAGTTAACAGCAAAATTATTGCAATCTCTGGCCAAGAAGCAGACAGAACAACAACTCACACATAAAATCTCCTTCCTACCTATTTACAAATATGAACACACATTTTGTCACGCTTTTTGAATCAGTGGCCAAAAACATTCACCACTGAAAAGTACAGGCTAGATACCTAATTAGCTGCCCAGCTGCAGTACATTAAACTATGTAAAAATACCTGCAAATGTCACTTAGGTCTGGCTCGATGCTGTTGTGGGTGCTTACTCTTACCACTAAGAGTACCACTGACAACACACTGTCTGCCCATATAGTGCAAGTTTGTTTACTTGGAGTATTTGATATTTCCCCAAAAAGGGATGACTATAGAGGATTTCAGTTAGAAGTAAAGTAACATATCATCACAATGTCACAATTCTATAACACTATGGGAGAGGGGTCTATTAGGATCTTACACAAATCAGAAACACCTTTCTCCGAGCATTCTTTCAGCATATCAAACTTAGAGGCCTGTTTTTTTCATTCTGATCGTGTTCTGTGATTCTCCTCCTGAGCTTCAAGCTTCTTGCTCCTCCTACATACTGTCTCTCCCTGCATGTCCAGATTGTTCATTTGTGCAGCTCCCAGACTGCTTAGTTTTGTTGCAACCGTGCTGTCTGGTTCTTCATCTTCCCCGTGACTCTGTCTGTCTCTTCCAGGACTCCAGTGCTCTTTGTCTCTCTGGTGTCCTTCCCTCTTCCCGAAAACTTCCTCCTGTTTCTCCACTGTCAGGGACTGAGTCTCCCAACTTCTACTGTGTGCACCTGGTCTGTAGCCCTATTCCATACTACATGCTATTCAAACCTAAATTGAGTATGTATACTGCCTTCACACTAGAAATGTGGAATAAAAAATGTTAGTATGTCTAAACTGGCTTGAATTTGTGTTGTTTGAGTGTGCTGTAATGAAGTTAACAATTCCTCCATTGTAATCAAATGGCTCAATAAACCATGACAGTAAAGGCCTGAATTTAAAATTGCTAAATTCTGCAGAGAAATCACTGTCTGAGTAAAGACTTTATCAATAAAACATTAATGATTTGCAGACAGTTATGAGTCTTTTGAATAAACTGTGTGAAGGTATTGTCCAGTACAGTGGCGGGCCGTGCTTTTCACACCTAGGCCTTCAGTGATGTCCTACTTGGTCCGACTTCAATAAATACCTCTCATAACACCATCATTTATGACACCACGTGACTACGGCTGGAGAAATAGTATACAGAAACACACTTACGCACTACTAGGCATTGCATCACCTCAATTGTGTACAAAACGGGCTATTTTCCAGCGCATTTAAAAATCAAAAAGCAAGCAATTAAAACATATCTCTACGTGGTACTGTCAAAAATAAAAAATAAAAGGCTATTTAAAATTATCTGTCCAAAAAGTTTTAATAAGTTCACATAGAATACAGGCAAGCTTTAACAAGACTATACACTAAACTGCAAAATCTCAGTTTAATATCAGAAAGACACCAACAAGACGGCCACATCTTGACGACAGCCAGCGGCACAATGAAACACTTTAATTACAACCACACAGCTGCGCCAGCGTGTGATTGGACCAATCACAGGACGCGTAAAACGTTCAACGTGAGGCCTTCTAGAAGGCCCACTGACAACAACTCGTGATCTGATTGGCTATCGCAACTGTCTATCAACTGTATGTACCCGTTCACTTACATTGCACAGACGCCAGCATTGTTGATTCTGAAGGCCTCAGGCAGATTTCAAACAGCCTGGCAATACAAGCTAGCTCAATTCTGATTGGATAAAAACTCTAACCTAAAAACAACACGAACATGGAGAGAATATGAAGAATATTTTTATATATTTAGGGAAAGTAAATTCAAAATTAAATTAACTTTTATCAAAGTATGATCATGATTTATGTTAGGCCAGCAGAGAAGGCCTTGCTGGCCCTGACGGCCCACCACTGGTTTTATATATATATTTTTTTTTTTATTATTAATATTGAGCTGTTATTGAGAGTTTGCTAAACACAAAGGCTGTTTTTCCGCAGTGTACCTTAGAAATGCTAAAGTCAGCTAGTTATTTTCTGCCAACCATTATTTTGTTTCTTGCCTGAATTGGTGCAGCATTTTCAACCAACCGTCTTCCAATCACACACCCTATCCAACCTTCATTTCGCCGCCAACTCACTGCATTATGTTTAAAATGCCAATTTTTTGTATAAGACTAAGTAAGTATCAACCAGCAGCTGCTGAAGTCTTTGTTAGTAGTTTTCTTTCTGCTACCAGCACTGCTGTAAAAGACAAAAGCCATTCTTCATCCTGTCAGCATTATTTGTTCCATTTTCCAATGCGTGGCATCTAATAACAAACATTCCAAGAGCAGACTGCATAAAAAATGATCAACCAATTGACCAAGAATGACAAATGAGAGTGGAGTTTTATCACTGACAGTAAGGAAGGTAATGCAAGTTCACAGAGTTCAGAAAGGTTTTAGAGAGACTGAGGAGGCATTCTTTTTTATTTGAATTTGTGTCACGTATCACAGCAGAACAATCTCAGGAGTTTTTTCTTTTGTTTTTCTTGTCTTAGGTGTTTCTTACCTGGGCACACAAAATCCTCCCTCTCCCTGACTAGGATGCATGATCAACTCAAAATGAGTTTACCTTTTATGTCACAGTTACAGAACATATATAGCACTTGTAGTACCAGACACAAATGATCCTCTTAGAGAGCCAGCAAAGCCTCGTGTTTCTACTGACAATGAAGCGATGAATGCAGAAACACCCATTCTGCTTTCACTCTGAGACCAATTAGAAAACAAAAGGGGCGGGTTGTTATCTCACATGTCCCAGGCTAACTCACTTTTAGTAAAAGTGTGCTTTGATTTTTCTGCTCCCTGAAAATAAACCAGTGTGGTTTAGTTGTGAGATTAATTGTTGCCAAAATGTAATCCTAAAATCTCAGCTGATATTCATCTGTCCCAGCTAACGCCAACTTATGTAACCAGTGTAATCTGATTTTATCATATCTAATTACAGTTAATTCACAAGAAAAATGTCTTCAGCAGATGAATGAATCATGTAACATACTTTTACCCAGTCAAACCTGTAGTTGTAACTAAACTGACTTTTGGAAAAAATGAAAACCTGCACTTTGTGACAAACTGCCATTTCTGCCAACCCAACAAAAATGGTAATTTTTGAAACATTCCTTCACTAGAAGATTTTATATGGTTTCTATAGTATATTTGATGGTTGTTGCTTTTATAGTAAATCGCTCCACTTTACCATTGAAAAAGTCCAGTTGTTGGCCTTTCCAGAATTGCTTGTAAAATGTGCATGGGAGCCACCCATTGTAACCCAATGCGAATCCACTGTAACACTGTTACAGCTCTTAGTGTAGCTGTTTCTATTGAGCCGCTGCCTGAGAAGCATCAGTGAGGCTGTGAGATAGAGATGAGGCCAACTGGTCCCAGAGGAAGGAGGGAGTATTGACCAGAAGCCAGGCTCTCCACCCGCTCACACACCAAGAAACACTATTAGGAAGTGAAGCTACAGTACTGTGCGTGGGCAGATTGATTTCCCGGAATGCTCTGAGAGAAGCGGGCCAGTTCCTTATCTCAGACCAGCACTGGTGTCGACCTAGAGCCAAGATCACTTTGGTCACTGTCAGTGATAACTGTTTGTCTCTACAGTGTTAGTGCACAGATGTATTTACGGCTTACAGAACAAACTGCATTCTAACAGAATTACACTCGAAGGCAAATTACATGTTACACTGCATCCATATATAGATATTAGAGATATTATTTACTATAATTATTTTTCTTATTGAGCATTATAATGTCATAACAAATTAGCTGTCTGTCTAACTATCAAAAAAGTTAATTAAACTGTTTATTCATTATTATAGTTGTAGTTAGATTTTAGGTCTATTTCCTAATTGACTAATGGATAAATTATTGTATTACTAAAGGACATTCTGTACTGTATTCTGGATTTATTTGATTATGATTTTCATAAATGGATGCACACTGACCTGGGACTTATGTGAAGGTGGCGCTAGAAACACTGCAGTCCATTGATTGGTCAACAGAATCGTCACTTCTCGCCCCACAAATGCGCAATTCTGCAGTCTTCTTCTGCAGCTCTTTCCTTGCTGCCTGCAGCCTTTTCTCAAACAAAGCTGGTCTCCTTGTTGCAATGAGCCGCCACATACCAAAAAGGAAGAACACAAAACCTTCAATGTCCTCCATTGTTTGTTTGTTTACTGTGTAGTGTTATGATGTTGCGCTACTTACATGGTTGACGCGGCTATTATCATCCAGTAACATCCCTGCCTACATTTAAGAGTACTGGGCAAAACACATGTAGGGTTTGGGTACATGTAAGTAGTGGTTTCAAGGGTATTACACCAAGTGTTAGGTGGAAACACAGCTTCAGATTATAATTTACATACCAATATAAAAGGCATGATTCACATTTGGGGTTTTTAAATGCTGTTTTTTCTCAATGAATGCGAATATGGGGATTTGACTGTATATAATAACCAACCTCTGTACTTTTAGCTGTGATTATCTGTCAAGACAATTTGTGCAGCTCGACACTGTTCGACCCCACTGTGCACACATTTGCGGGCATTCGTTTTTTTTCTGTTCTTACTTAACTCCCCTTTGGTGAGTGGTCCAGATTGTGCTATGTTAGAGCAAGGCTGCATGAAGCTCAGCAGTGCTGTACCCTGGCGTGGTTCCACCCCCGTCAGTGCCAGTGTTTGGTTGTAGTGACGAGGCCGTTCCTCTGCACATCCCCTCCACCACAGCAGGTCAGCTAGGTCAGTCGTCCAAAGAAGCTTTAGTCACACAGCACGAAATATCAGCCAGCATGATACTGGGCCTCAGTGACTCACAGACCTGAGCAACATCCTCATAAACAACAAAGCAGGAGAAGATAAAGAATAAATAGCCAGAGAAAAGAGAAGGAGAGGTTGTTTGAAATGTGTTGTTAAGAGATGGGAATTTTATTTTTAAGCAGAAAACTTTAAATTGGTCAATTATTTGAATAATTGATCATTTCCCTACTGTGTGTGATCGTCAGTGCAAGTCTGTCTTACAACTCTTTTCCACTGCACCACGCTTTTACCTACTATCTACTTCATCAGGGTGTCTGAGGCCAGTTTAAATTTAGTTCAGTTCAGTAAGAGACCAACTTTGACATTAGGGTTATACAAAAATATAAAGAGATGGAAGAACATTTTGTTTAAATTAAAGGAGGTTGAGATTCAACTTTTAACTTTTAAAGAATATATTGAGAAGTTGGTTGTAGTATTGGATGTTTGGTATTCATGATCATTCATATTTCTCTTGTAAATTTCTGTATCCACTTGGAGCAAATATTGCTTTTTGTTAAAAATATCTTTAAGAGATGATTGTCACATGACTGCCTCAGACATGCTGATGAAGGCCAGGTAGCCGAAAACATGGTGAATAAAGCTGAATGCATTGGAGAAGAGTAGTGCGAGATGTTCTTGATATAACATGATATGACCTGAAACTAAATTTAAAATCTCTGAATGTCTGACCTTTTTGCTTACTGCCACACTCAAATAAAGTCATCCAAAAAGGTTTATCAAGTATTCTCAGTACATCTAGTCTCAGTGTTGCATGATAAATGCTTGTGTCCAGCATTAACTTTTTCCAGAGGCACTAAGCATTTCCAGAGCTGAAGGGAACAGCCTCATGAACTTCACATTGTTATGTTTTTGCGCTCATGATCTGTACAGTAGCTCAATGCAGCGGATGCAGCTCTGTGACATGACAGCCACTGAACCAAGCACGTTTTTAAACAAGTACCAGGTACACACTAACCTCAGAAACACAGGCTTTATTGTGACACAGTCGTATGTGCATAAATAGAAGCAATGTTACTGTACAGACCAGTGTTTCACACTGTGAACCCTGTCTGCACCCACAATCTGTCTCTTTCTCCATCCTTCTCACACACACACACACACTGTAGTGTCATGTGAGTGCTTTATACCCTTGGCCTTGGACATAGTTGTATAACCTGTATAGCCAGTACTGTGGCTTCTTGGCCCAGTCGAGCATTAAAAGTGGACTTCGGTCCTGTTATGTAATCATTCTCTGAGATTTACACCTCTCCCCTGCACCACTGGAGGGAGTTCTGTATTCAACAGCCACGCCACTGTCACCACCCTTTGTATCATTTATAGTTTGCTTTTCATATTATGGTAAAATAACATTTTATATACCTTGGTTGTTTTGTATGACACAGATAGCTTAAATGCAAGCGCCTGACCACAAATTTAAGTTTTGGATTAATGGGAATTCATTTACAGTTATGAAGATGAGGTTTAAAAAATGTCCATGTTTAATTTGAATAATGTTGAATAAATTGTAAATATTAGTTGTCTTTATTGATGTTCTACTGACACATTTTCACAAAGGTTTGATTAAAATTTAGCCATGGTAGTGGCATGTCAGTGTGTCTGTTATGAATTGTAATAACTTGGGTGACCCCTTCATTTTACCTTACCACAAAATGATCAACCACCGAAAAAATGATGAGATTCATAAATCCTGTAAATCCAGTGCTGTTCCTCACGCAACCTGTTGCTGTTTATCGTTTCACTCCCACATATTGTCCTATGACAAGCCACCGCAAGAACATGTGAGGTCAGAACACTGCTTTCATACTGTGATGCAAAGTCACACACTCTCATAACCCTCTTATCAACGTAATACTCTAAAAGATGTCCAATCATTACGCCTGTCCCTGCCACATGCATTAAACAGGATCACGCAGTCTGTTCTCCATAGCTGGCAGTTATTGATTTGACGTATTCCCATGTGACTTTGGCTTGCAAACTGTTCTAATGAGGCTCCAGTACAGAAGCTTGGCCTTGTCCGCTCCTCTATCTGCACTTAATGGTGTTGTCGACTTTTCACTGAGCCTTGGCTACAGTCGCGTGGCATTCAGTGCTTGCACTTAATTGTGCTGTGTTGGAGGTTGGACAGTTTATGTGTTTGTGACTGCACTGGAGCCACAGGGGACGACTGATAGGTGTCATCTGACTGGCCTAAACCAGAGAGCTGTCGGTTTTCTTTGTAATTAGCTGCATCATCATCAAGGCATCCTATTGCAAGAGGAGTACATATGAAAGGCTATGTGTATAGTTGTAGGTACATTCTCTTTTCTTGAGGGTTAATGACAATTTGAACCATTTTATATCACCGTTAGACAAGAAATTTAGCATTTTACATGAAGACTTTCTCCATTGTTTTATTTCAAAGTAGAACTCTATCACAAGAGCAAATGTATTTGCTTTGTTTCTGGCTATATAAAACAGGAGTTAACAAAGAGGAATCCAAGGTTCATACAAAGTGACAAGATAGCCAGATAGCGTCTTTCTCAGATAATAGTGTCCTATAGTATATTTCTGTTTTCTTAAGTATTACCTGATACATTATAAATATTAACAAACATGAACAGCAACATTTAAAGAAAAAAGCTAGTTTCCCCATATCTGTTTTCCTCAATAGTTAAAGAGCTTACCGGTGTCTTCTCTAAGGAGGATTTCGGGATATCTTTTAGCAGAATTTCATCAGATTTCCTCTTTTATAACAATAACACAGGGTAAAGCTCAAACATATTGATAGGTTGACAGAAACGGTTTTTATAAGCAAAAATGACAATTGTTCTCTGGTTTAAGCTTTTGCGAATATGTAGTCTTAAAGTGTTGCATGGACAAAGTCAAAGTTGATCACATTATCTTGGTCTTGGGGAATTTCTTTTACTATGGTAAAACGGTTAATTAATTCTCTCATTAAAACAATATTAAACAATATTGAAAATAATTGTTAGTTGCAGAATGGAAAAGAAATACTGGTAATTAATTCACTTCTGTATTTATAACATATATAGTTTGCTGCAAATAGATGGATGAGTACTGCTCAGGTGGTGCAGTACACTGCAGAGAGAAAGAGAGTGATGCAGTGTATTAAAGTCAATGACTTTAATATGCACCTGGTTTTGAGCTGCTGTGGTTGTCCTCTAGTGGTACAGTTATCCATACAGTAGGTCTTTAAACTGGTACAGAACACATGCTGCAGGCTGGCCTGATATGTGTGAATGCTCTACTGCTGACCTTCTTCAGAACTGCTGTGTGAGGACTACAGTATATCCTCCTCCTCCACAGTACCTGTGATATACTCTACAGCAGTAATGCACCACTTTACTTCCCATTTTCTCCATAGGGCAGGGTTTGTCAACTGGTGGCCCACGGGCCACATCAGGCCCGCCAAAGCTTCCCATCTGGCCTGCAGAATATTAATGAATTCAGAAAATGCTACAGAATTTGGGATTGAGGCAAAGTGGTGCAGTGGTTAACACTGCTGCCTCACAGCCACAGGTTCTCGGTTCAGACCCACCGGCCAGGGTCAAGCTGTTCTTGCTTCATTGCTTGTGCACTGAATAGCTGAAAGGAACCTTTTCATTCTTTTATGAAGAATGTGCCATATTTTCACTGAAGAATGGGGACATACCTATAGCTTTCATTTAACATTTCCATTTCTTTTTTTTTCATATGTGGTTTGCCTGTTTGACAAACAATCCAAAAGGCATTTCTTCCTGCTTCCTGCAAGCACTTTCCACCAATCAGTTGATAGCATTAAAAAGACAAAAAAATCAGGACTGCATTATGCAATTGTGTTTTATATTTCTAGTTATCTTTATGGATATCCCATGTTGTTTAGTCTGTTCACACCTCAAAAATAACATAAAAATAAACATACATTTTGGATGAAAATATTAAACAATAATAGACTAATTAGGCTGTGTGTGTGTGTGTGTGTGTGTGTGTGTGTGTGTGTGTGTGTGTGTGTGTGTGTGCGTGTATTTGAAAGTTCAGCCCCCCCATTGTCTGCTTTGAATAAATTCTTGGACAAATGTAGTTGATGACCCCTGCCAAATTGGTGTCATGCTGTCTACAATAAAACACTCTTTTTACAGAGAATTTCTTAAATGATGTTGGTGAAGGTTTTCATTAGTCACCAAAAAAATTGGTTATCAAAAAGTTATCAGTCTGTTTGTCTTAACTTTGTGGAAGAAAGTAAATTAGAACATTTCCCAAAATGTCAAACTATTGCTTTAACTTGAGACATTTTAGGCTAAAAGTTTTTAAAACATTTTCTGTTTATCAGATGCACCCAGAAGGTAACTTGTGTCATCACTCTAATTAATAATCAGTATTGATTTTAAAGCTCTACAACACAGCACATTTTCTTTGCCTTTCTTTTTTCCACACAGAACTGAATACAAGGCTTACATAGATGTGAAGCCGGCAAAGATGATCCGGGCTAGGTCCCAGTACCTGCCACCGGATGGGAAGACCAGTCAAGAGACCAGCTACAGTGCCACCTTCAAGGGACGACAAGCCCCACTGCAGCCAGCAACCAACAACAAGGCCCTGGAGAGGAGGAGGATACGCAGTTTGTACAGCGAGCCTTACATAGAACCCATCAAACAGGTGAGAATGCACCTTTTTAACTTTGTAGTATGGTTTAAAATGAATTTAGGGAAGGGAAAAGAAGGGGAGCTGAACATATCTTTATATTACTGTAATGTTGTGAAATTCTTGCCATACTCATCTCATTGCACAACACAGTTAGAAATGACTAGCTATGACTGAGGCATTTCAGCTCCCGAATCTCATTTCCCCTGTCCAACATCCTTAGGTTGACAGGTATAGTGCCCCTCGCTCTAAACCCAAAAGGCCTGGGGCCGCAGCGGCAGGCCAGGGCAAGCCAGTGAAGAAAGCCAAAGATAAGCAGAGTGCCGCGCTGAGGGGCTCCAAGAAGGCGACCTCGGAGAACCAGCCTGAGAACCGGCCGGCGGTCGGGGACAAGGAGAAAAGTAAAGAGATGAACAACAAACTGGCTGAGGCAAAAGAGTAAAAATCATTAAGCACTATTTCTCCTTTTATTTCTGTTTTTGGGGGGGAAACAAACACAGAGGCTGCAAAATTAATTAAGGTTCTCATCTTTCCTTCTTTCTGTTCTTGCCTTCTGTTTCCCCCTGCACTCTCTTTCTTCAGTATCCACTCTGTCCTCTTTCACTACCTCTTGGCTACTTTGTATAATAATAATAAAAGAAGATGTTGGGGTTTAGACATGACATGTCATTGCTCCTCCCACCTCACGCTATGTTAGATCACTATAGTAACGAGTGGGTGGGAGCATCCTCTTCCTCCGCCATTTGATGCCACCCACCACCACCTCCCACTTGCTCGCCTCCATCTCCAGGTTGCCATGGCTACTGGCTGCCTGGCCAGCCAATGGATGACTCTTGTTGCATGGGCCCACCAACAAGCAATTCTGTAGGGTTGGCTTTGATCAACTGAGCAGATTGTTTTGTCGAGTTTATCAAGGATTTTCCCCTTTTTTATTTCTGGAGAAAACATGATCTAATTGGCACTTTGGATATTGTTTCTGCACTTGCTAAATTAACAGCAAATCTGAAAATCTTTGATAAATGTCTCGCTGGGTTAGTCATGAGTGTCTGATCCACGGCTTGCTTTGTACCTGCTCTGTCATCTTTGCTACTGTTCTGTGTTCATGGTAGAGCTCACAAGGCTCAAAGTCTTTGTTGGGCCATATCACAATGCTTTGTTCAATGTGATTTTGTAATCCAGTGTCTCATTTTTAACTGAGTGTCAACATTTCTCAGAATAAGAGATGGATGAGTTTAGTGGAGCTGGAAAAGGTATCAGTGTAATCACCTCCAACATAGTTATTATTGCATCTCTTCACAGCAGTTATGCAATTTTGGAAAGTGCACTCAAACACACGCCTCCTTTTGTCTTTTTTGTAATGCACTGTGCCGAGGGTGACCGTGACCGATGTGATTAGTCTGCCATGCAATGACAGCAGACAGCTCATGTTGCTGCCTAATAGCACATTACCTTTAAAGAGGGAGCTGTATGGATGAAGCACACATTCACGATCCAAACAAATCATGAACAATTCACTGCCACTGTTCAATATGCTCACAAGAATAAGACGTTTTGATCTCATTCTCTTTATAAATAATACGCTATATCTGTTTAAACCGTCTTTTATTTCAACACACCCCAATAAGGGCACAGTGATGTGATAAATGCTACTGTTTTGGACTCCAGTGTTCATCCCTCTCTTTTTCTGAATCCATGTTGTTGTATTGAAAAGAATGTTGGTTTGATGAGGTTGAGTTTATTTTTAAAATGTTAATTAAACGCTGGATTGTGTTTGTGGGTAAGAAGTATCTGAAACCAGCTATAAAGCCTCCATTTTTAAATTCTGGTTTAATCCAGACTTCCTTAGTGAGATGTGTTGAAGAAAAAGGAAACATGAAGGAAGTTGTTTTGTAACTGTTTATCTGTTAAAACTAATTCTAACCTCCCTTGTATATACACCGTATATCTGTCTATATATTAAAGCAGGGCTACATGTGTTTTAGCATATATAGAGAGACATCATTTTGACTTTTTTGAGTTTTTGGATTAGAAGAGCAATGTACTGTCTTGTCGTGGGTCAGCCCGTCATTGTGCTCCACCCCCCACACACAGCTCACTGTTCTCATTAGCTCTGCTGCTCAGCATCTTCCCTCCATTCTGATTGGATGACTGTGCCGTCTCTATTTCCTGTGGTGTCTGAGGCAGCAACCATCACCACCACCACCGCCATGTCTATCCAAACCGAGCACGCGTCCCTTCAGGGATTAGGGCCCAACTCATTAGCATTTTGCAGCCTTTGGTTGGGGGGCTCTATGTCATGTAACATAAGGGGGGGGGCTTGTAGGGGCAGTAAATGTAAATGGTGCTTAGCACACTCCACACCCTGTGCTATTTTTGTGATTATTAGACAAATAAGGATAGAAAGTATGGTAAAGAAAGTTATGTCTTGGGCAAAAAAAATGACTGTGACGTGCTTGTGTTTCTATCTGCTTGCTCATATTTAATAAAACATTACAAATAAATGCAAAAAGCAGAAAAAGCAGTGTCTTTTTTTTTTTGTTAAGAAGAATGGTGAAGGATTAGTGGTTGCAGGTATCTGTTAGTGTTTCTCCTGTCCCAGTCTTTGTCTTTGTGAGACATATAACATTAAATAAATCCACATGGAAGACAATCTTTGCTCTCACAAATTCTTTCTGTGCTTATCCAAGACTGCACTGCATTTTGGCATGAGCTCTGACATCCGATCCAGGCCCTGCATGTTGCCCTCATGTGAGAACTGAAGAATATATTATTTGTGCATCGTGTCTCTAATATATTCCAAGAACTCATCCAACTTATAGAGCAACATGCATGTTGAAGGATGTCCAGAAACATATTCCAGAATAAGATGTCATGTGCTTCTTAGGTTTTAGTTAATGTACAAATTCTTTATGCAACAAACCCCACAAATGTGTGATATTACATTTGCTGAGATCACATTGTTCTTTTTCATACTTAGTCTGGTGTCAAGATGTGAGGATTTGAGGATGTCACATTTGGATGATGCTGTGTCCAATTTGTCGTATGCTAATGAGTGACATTCTGATTCATTTGAAGGGTTGTGCTAAAACAGTACCACTACATACAACTCTGCCAGCCAATCCGAGATATTGGCTGGGTGCAGACTCTAAAGCAACACCTGTGGGGCTGTGCACTACCCAATCCCAGGTAATCAATCACAAAAGCAACGAAAAGAAATAGACCTACGAGCCGCAAATGCCACTCATTCTCATTCATACATGCTCATGGAGTTGTGATTTACTTTTGTTTTCTATTACGGTTGCACAGTTTTGTTTTTCTGGTGAACCACCACATTATCTCTGGTCTACTCCTCAGGTCATAGCCCCACTGTATTTCTCTTCCATATGGACACTATAGTGGGAGGGAGGGGGGGCGATGAACGGGGCTGTCTGACTGCCTGCTGTCACACCCTACATGTAAGGTTCCTTAAGGTGCCCTCTCTTAAGGGGGCCTCAGGTTTAGTCCAGTCATCTCCAATCATCCTTGAACCTCCGTCAGCTGCTGCAATGTACCCACTCTTTATGATTAATCAAACTGCATGACTGTTGAATTATCCTCCCAGGGAGGAGAGTGGAGATCACTGTTCTGCTTACTTATGAGGCAGGTCACTCATCTTATAAACTATAGCACTTTGCATCTTAGCTTGTTGTCTCTGTGTATACATTCATACTATGTTTTTTCATTCTCAATCTGTTTCTGAAGCATGTTGCCACTGTTTTTTGTTGGACCTGCAATCTGATGTTATGCTTAATCGTTTGTTCTAGACTTTGCACTCTATCTAGAATGTCTGTGTTAGCTTGGATATAAGATGAGGGCTAAGTATGAATGGAATGAGCGCAGCGCCTTTGCTTTGGAGAGTTCAAAGGAAATTGTAAGTGCATGTTAATGATCTTCACTCTAATTTGTACTGCTAATTTATTTCCATTCAAATGTGATTTGGATTTTTCCATAGTGTACTGCATCATGTAGCTATTCTTTCAGAACACCCCGAGACCCTGGTTTCACTATTGGCATCCTGTAGTTCATAATCTCACCGTGACTAATTGAATGGGTCAAAGTATAGATTTAAACCAATCGGGCTTTATTGATCTAAATGCAAAGCTGTCCAATGCATAAGTAGAAATAGACCAAAAGCTTTACTGAAATGAATGAACAATGGATTTCATAGTCTTGTCAAGTTTTCAAAGTTATATATTACATAATTTGTAAGTCACTTGATTCTGTCAAGATTGCCTTGAGGCATTTTATGTAATATTGAGAAGAAAGGCAAAGAAGCCTTGTAGTGATGTTGTAGCTTTGTGTGATATTCTCCTCTGAAATGAGCGGTCACAGGGTGCTCAGCTCAACTCACCCAATGACGTTTTGCCTGAGAGAAATGCCTCATCGTGTGTCTCTTTCTGTCTCCTTTTTCTCTGGTGTCTTAACCATGTGCTGCCTCCTAGAGATGCTAATGACGAGGTTCTCCGACCCAGTCATCATAATTCCCAGGGTGCTGCTGGAGGAGAACCACAACCACCGCTGGAGAGACCCGAACCTCGGAGGAGCGGCGGAGTCGTACGCTTTGCACTAGATGGTAACCAGACTGAGTAGTTCTGCTTGTCAGGACGGAGGCAGATACACCGTGTACAGAGACTGCTGCTCTGTACTGTAAATATTTAGTATTTGCAACTAGTTGGATTAGCAAAAGAGGTGAATCCCCAAAAAAAGAAAATAACCTTCACACTATCCAAGAGGAAGCCCACATATATGAAACACGCATGTTTGAAACAGCTTTTGGCCCAAAGGTCACAGCTGTTTGACCCATGGCATTATTACAAAGGTGCTACATCATTTTCTGGTTTCATGCAATTTATTTTAAAAGAATATATCAATACTATCAGAAACGTCACACCATAAAGTGCTTATACAACTATTACAACAAACTGTACTGTACATTGTTCGGTTTTAGTGTAAATAAATAAGCAAAACTTGCAGATTGCTATAGTGTATTGTAGTTTTTGTTGGTTTTGATGGTCAGTCATTTTCAAATAGGGCGGTTTGTATGGTTTGAAGTGATGAAGAGTTCAACATGTAGCATAGGCACAGGGCTCCTAAGTTTGGATGCAATGTGACACATGGCCCATTATGTTTACGAACATAACAAAGGAGTACTGTGGGATAGAAAAAGATATCGAAATTATCTGTAAATTGATAGAGCTTCGCATCGTTTTAAAATGTTCAATACTAGTGACTGCCAATAGGATACCTTGGATCTTTTCAAAATTATCCTTTCTTGTCAATTTAAGCATGCTTTTCTACAAAACCCCTTTTATTTAACAAAAGAAGCCACCTTTTTAAATAAGTAAAGTCCTCTCCACTCAAAAGATGTGTTTTTTGTTTTTTTCCCTTCATTTGGATGTTTGTGCTTCGCTATGCAGAATGATGTATGTGCAGAGTTTGACTTTAGAAGTCTCACATTCATCTGCTGAAGGGGGAACTTTCTCTGTGCTCACCTTGAATCACACCTGGATGTGCCAGCAGGATTTTGCAACATCACAACTCTTTTGAAAGTCAATCATGATCTAGTATGCAACTTACCCATATGTGATAACTTGAAGCCTTAAATGTCTTAAAGGGGAACAAATGTATAAAGTCTTTTGTGGCTCCAGGAGGAGCTGCATAAAATCTGAAATATTGCCTCCAAACATTAGTTGGGGTTGAAGACAACAAGTTTTTAAAATCTTGTGGTGTGGAGTTAGAAAGAAGTGAGTATACCAGACCTCTGTAGCCCGCTCCTCATCTCTGCTTGAGTCTTGCAGCTCTACATTACTGTCAGTGATCAAGTTGCATCGTGGGCAATGTAGGTTTTAACAAGAAAAAAAGAGTACATAGATTAAAAAAGATGCAATCCTTGGTTCTGCTACCCTGATTTAGTTTTTAACGGTCCTTTAGCAGTCTAATGTCATATGAGTGCAATTCTAAATCAGTGGTGTACTCCGGAGTACATGTCTGAAGGGGATCTTTAAATGTTGTCTATACACAAACAGGCGTACAAGAACTTGGCCTTAATGAAAAGGTCAAAAGTGGTAAATTCTTTCATTAAAACCAGGACTTATCTGATGAAAGAATATGGAAACAAGATTTTGAATCTGACCAGACATTCAGTACTTGACCCTTTTTGATGTTACAGACATATTTCATTACCAAACAACGCATTGCCAATTGGTACCCAGGCCTCTCAAGTTGAATCCAACAAACAACTTTGAAACAAGCCTGGACCTGTGGAGCTGATCCACTGTCAAACAACTTTGCTTGTTCAACTATATGTATTCGTGCTGGACTAAACCTTATAGCGTGCACTCCTGTCAGATGTCCAAGTCAGCAACAAAAACAAAAGCACGATTGCCTACTTTCCTTAAAAAGCACAAGCAGCATTTTTGGAAGCTATTTTGGACAACCTTTTTGGGTGCCTCATCAAGGCAGGTATTCATTTTTCATTTATGGCTCACAGTCCAATGCATAAGGGAAGGAGAGATTAAGAAACAGGACAGGAAACAAGACCAAGCAGCTGGTTTGAGGTTTTGATATAGAGAAGCTGTTTCTTTGTCACAGTTCATATTGCTCCTCATTAGACTGGCGTTCCTGCATTACTGGTGTTAGCTTCTGATGCCAATTGTAAAAGACAATATATACAATTATGCTTAAATCCCCTCACATGCACACGCACACAAATTCAATATACACATACAGCATAGCTGAGCTCGCTTCTTCTGATGTTGTGGTGGTGTCACGTCACAACTTACATTGGTGATGAATATTTCTGGAATTTGTGTAATTGTGCACCGAGAGACTGTTGTCTTTAACAAGCACTTGGGGAGGGGAAGTAACTGTCAGTCTTAATCAGCAAGTCAGCCATCTTATCACAAATAATTCAAAATCCAAAGAGAACTGTGCGAAGAGAGTGTATTCTGTTGTGTTTATACTAGTTGGTAGTAAGAGAAATACCTGTGAAAGGTCTATTTCAAAAGCTCTGTATTGCATTTCTTTCACAGTTATTTTTGCTGCAACACAATTAATGCAGTTTTCAGATGAAACAAGTGAAGAGCACCAATTTCCCCTCAAAGCAGTCTTCAGATGTAGAACTTTATCTTACCTGCATCAACAGCTGATACATCAGTGGTGGAGAAAGTATTCATATTGCTTACTTAAACAAAATTGTAACTCTGTTACAAGTAAAAAATCCTGCATTGAAAATGTGACTTACTTTTCCAGGTCCCATTACTTCATTTAATTCCCTGGAAACGAACTGATATATAACTATAAATTCATCTGAAGGTTCCTGGAAAGAACTCATTCTGTACCAGTTATACAGAAAATAGACAGTTTTCAAATGGTACACTTTCAATAAATTAATCCCAATGACTTGTTAGTGTAACCTCTAGTCTTATAGTAATTAGGTTTTAGTTGTTGAAAATCCTCTTTAACACAACTGAATAAACACATATAACTGTTTATACTTTACCTATAATTTGTCCTATAATACATAGATTTTTCCAGGAAGATCCTATAAAACTATTAGGAAACAATGAGACCTGTAAAATAAAATAATGTATACTGTTACTGTTACTGTAACTAGTAACTACAAAAGATAAATATTTCTCTCTGAATTGTAGGGGAGAAATATGAAGTGGCATAAAATGGAAACACTCAAGTCATGTATGAGTACCTCAGATTTTTACTTGAGTAAAAATACTTTCTGGAACTGAAATACATTAATGAAATTGATTGACAAGCAAATATTAGGTGGGTGAGATTGTCTAACAATCCATAGACAGCACAGTTACACTGCTCACATCTGAGGATTACAAACCGTTACTCTGTCCAGGTGTTCGGAGGAAGCTCCTGAGCTGCTCTATAAAAACACAACAAGGATGTTTCATTAGTAATTACCAGTGAGAGAATGCCTTTGGAGATCCCTGGATATCCTGCACACACACTCAAACACACAGAAAATACAGCATGATGAATGACTATGTTTCCGAGCCGCCCTGACCTGGATGAGCAAGATGGATGTGAGGAAGAGGGGGAGGAAAGAGGAAGGACTGTGGAGGAACAGATCATGTTGCAGCCATTACAAGTGATGTGGCTCTGCTGTTTTCTGGAAAACAGACGGGCAGAGTGGAAAAACTAATTTCTCCACCAGCGCACCCCCCCCCCCCCCACACACACACACACACACACACACCCCACCCACTGTGTGAATGTTATAAATAAACCCTAAAAGTAAATTAGTTACTAAACAGTACCAAAACACATACATTTAAACAGAGAGAGGACATCTGAAGTTGAAGCCCAGAAATGTGCATCACTTAATCTGAATACAGTAATTGTTTTCAGTCAATAATAAAGGCACATTTCAGGCAATTGCATGCTTTTAAACTGAAATGATTCCCCGCTCTTTCTCTCTCCTTTTGATCGCTGTTGCTCTCCCCTCCCTCACGCCATCATTCCCTCCATCCCTGAATAGGGCTGTTGCCATAGAGATGGGTTGCCAGGTCTCAGATGGTGGGACTGAATGGGTTAATTAGGAGGCGGAGCATTTGTAGCCCTCCAGATGGTAGTAAGCCCTCCTTAACTACAGGTCTCCAGGGACCTCCTCTCAAAGAGAAAGCCTCTCCTGTTTAGTATTCAGCCCCTCGCTGCTGATCCAGGAGCTGCATTTATGACCCTGTAGTCAACAATGTGGGATTATAGGAAGTGTTGGGAAATGCTGGAATCTCCTCTTCAGCTCTGCTCACCTGAGAAAGCCTCACTCAAAATCTTTTTCAGAACCCAGAGTCTTGACTCCACCCCAACAATCCCCATCCAATCCAAAAAAAGATGAAAAATCTCATCTCCTACCTTTTGCTGTCCTCTGTAAACAGTGTAAACAGGTCATATATGTGCATACAGGAAGCCATCTTGACTTGTTTCTAAAGGCTTAAAAACTGTGTCAGCAGCACTCCCAAGTGCCTGCATTCATACAGAACATGTTTATTGTTACACCTCTTACAGCACAGAAATTAAGAGTTTGTACAAGTGAGGACACAGTTATCAATAAATATGTCACATGCAGAACAAACATAACAAACACAAAAAGTGTGATTGTAAAAAAATAGCAAGTAAAATAAAAAAAGGATAACTGTGCTTAACATGTATTGCAGATGGTATATTTTAAGCATATTTGACTACACGGTAATTTATACAAAGATATGCAATACAAGCTAGTTAAGTGCAAACTCAGTACATTAACATTTTGATGTGAACCAGGCAGTGACATGTTCTCCTTATTCAGTGGGTAGCTTTAATATTCTGGATCTAGTTTGGTACATTTGCCTCCACTTTATTATGTCTCACTTGTCAACTTTTAAGGCTGACACTGTTAACTTGATCTATTTATTCTTTAATATTAAATATTCATGATATATTGCTCTATATTTGACCTTCCAGTTTGCATCTACTCTATCATTTTATATATAAGTATATCATCTGTACATCATAGATTGTCTGATGTGCAATGTTGCAATGTAAGCTGAGAACTAATATGTGAATGGTGCAACAGTGCCACTCAGTGGCAGCTGTCCTGTTACAGCCTACCAAATCTATCTGCTGCTGCTAAAATGTTTATCTTTTCCAATTCTGTCACTGTGGGTATGTCTAGGTGCAACATCACCCCTAGGTGTTAAAGACAAGGTAGGTGAAGTTCTCCTGCTTAGGTTTGACGCTGAAGTTGTAGTTTCCAATGCGGTTCCTTTGGTAGAAAAAAAGGCAGATGAATCCAATGATGAAAAAGAGCGACAGGCCGACTCCTAGACAGGAGAGTCCAACTATGTGAAGGGTGTTATATTCCTGGTCCAAGGACTCTGCAAGAGTAAGTGTCAGGTTAAAGCACTGGACATCAGTAAACATACAGTGAAAATGAAAACAAGAGGATTGATTAGAACATGGTATTGAAAATCCCCTGCTTTCAACAACAAAATGGTGAAGAGATTATTTAAAATACTGTGACTTTACTGGCTCTTCTTACAAACTCTTTGGTCCAACACACACAAAAAGCTGAAATTTAAATTGAACTCTTACATCTATCATGAAAATAAATTATATATACAGTACCAGTCAAAGGTTTGGACACACTTGAATGGGAACGTGTGTCCAAACTCTTGACTGGTACTGTGTGTGTATATCAACTTCAGGGCTTTAGAAATGTGTGCCTCTCCGTGCCTCCATGCCTCTCCACCAGACTGATGATAGAGACAGCAGCGCTTTTGCTCATATTCAACAGCTTAATGGCCTATTCAAACTTGAAAATTAAAAGACACTCAAGTTTATAATGGATACTGAAGACCTTAATAGCTGTTCTACTTTTAAAACTGGTCAGCTCGTCAGTAGCAGAGGAGAAGCTCAAGTGTCATGGTAACTTCAGCTGAAATGAAATTTTTGACAACATTTTAAGCACAGCTGAGGTATGCAGCTGTAAGACATTTCTAACATAACCACACATCACAACAGACTGCAATGTTTTACAGTAGATGTTGTTATTCTGTCTAAAAGCACTAACCTTCATCTGACCTCAGTAGAGGCCCAGAGGAACCCAAAGCTATTCCGATTGTGTTTGAAGACCGAGTAGTTCTTTGTAGACAGTCCTGCAAGAAAACACGGGCAAAGATGACAAAATAGAACGTAGAAAATAGCTCTCTTCAGAGATGCTTCAGTCAGAGTGGGGGATTACAGATTTTATTTTAGATTAATCCTCTCCTTTTTTGAATAGGATGTACTCACAGGTACACAGGAACCCAATCTAATCTGCACACAGATGTGGACCTCACAGTGCAGATAGAGCACATTCAGGTTGACGAAGGAGAATATCTGGACAGACACACGTGATCTGCTGGAGTTCCCGTTCATCAACACTTTGGTGTATGTGTTCAGGGAACAGCTGTGGAGAAAGAGATAAGCAACTGAGAAACTGAAGCAGCAGTTTCTTTTAGTCTTTTTCTGCATCTGAAAGGAAGTGAATTGTGTCTAAACTGATTATCAAATGACTA
The DNA here is from genome assembly GCA_036023655.1 of Nannoperca australis. NCBI lineage: Eukaryota > Metazoa > Chordata > Actinopteri > Centrarchiformes > Percichthyidae > Nannoperca > Nannoperca australis. Next base: position 2,132 of record JAVQJD010063185.1, on the reverse strand, counting down.
ATGATTAAAATCAAATGATCAAATGATAAAAAAATGTCTCCCTATCATCATGGATGCAGAGTTGTTCCTTTCTAGTGACAACAGAGCAGCTTCAGAACTTGGTTGTAAATGACACTGTCACATGTTACATCTCGCTGCTGTTCATCTCAAGCTTCAAACTCATTAAGTATAACTGTACTGTACAATAGTGTACAAATCAGAATCAGAATCAGAATCAGAAATACTTTATTAATCCCAGAAGGGAAATTGCTTTTTGATACGGTTACAATGCTCAATAAAGTAGAAGATGATATAAATATATATAAAGAAGATATGAATTCAACTTTAAGTGTCATTTTTCCTTTGAAGGAATAGTTCAACATTTTGGGAAATACACTTGTACCCTTTCTTGCCTAGAGTTTGATGAGAAGATTGATACCACTCTCATGCATGTTTGTTACATTTGAAGCGGACAGCCAGGACATGCTTAGCTTAGCATAAAGACTGGAAACAGGTGGCAAGGATGCTTCTAGTAACAAAAGCTCACTAATAAAGATTTTATATCTTGTTTGTTTAATCTGTACGAAAACCGAAGTGTAAAAATGACATAATGTAGTTTTACAGGGGTTATGTGCTGGACTATTTCTTGGCTGGCCACAGTGCCTTCCTGTAGCTTCTTCTGGTTGCCTGGCAACCTCATGGTGATGACAAGACTCTATAAAGTGACTGTTTCTATGGATTAAACTAACAAGATATAATATTTTCATTAGCAGTGCTGGTTTTGCAATTTTGTTACCTTTGGAAAGAGGTAGAGGCTAGCTGTTTCCCCTCGTTTGTAATCTTTATGCTAAACTAAGCTATGCTAACCAGTTGCTGGTTGTAGAGTCATATTTATACAGATGGACATGAGAATGGTATTGATTTTTTTTATCTAAGCAAGAAAGTGAATAAGCACAGTGTATTTCCCCTTTTACTTTATTCTCGGTTGTTTCTCGTAAATGTTACAAATCTGCCAGTGCCTGGTATGCTCATCAAGTGACCTCATGTGGGGACCCGACCCAAAGGTTAGTAGTGGTAATAGTAATGGCAGAGATAAGTAATAGTATTAGTAAAATAATCAGTAATAGCTGCGTTTAAAGTGAAAAAAAGAGTTGGTGTATTAGTTAAAATAGCCATCTGAAATACTAATAGTTAATTAGGTAGAAGCAGACCTGTTCTCCAGGAAGACGTAGCTGTGGCTGTCTACAGGATTTGGGGTGGGAGAGGCCCAGCATTTGTTGATGACTACTTTAATCTGCTCAGAGGAGGTGTTGAGGCTGACCTCCACCACCACCGGCTCCACAGGGGACAAGCTGTAGTTGTAGGGTAGGGGCATTGTACCGTTCATCAGCTGCACTATCACATGGAATGACCCAGAGCTCATGATGACATCTTTGATCATGTCATACCTGGAGAGAAAAAGATATATACAGCCATAAATACAACAGGAACACACTTTGAAGCTCACTAATTAACGTGTTATATCTCATTTGTTTAATCTGTACAAAAGTGTAAAAACAAGTTTGTTGTATTATGGTGAATTATGTTCCAACCTATTTCTTACAGAATCCAAATTTGCCTTTGAAAACAAAACGGGAACTTGATATTTTTTACACTCTGTTTGTCAATTACAATGTTCAGATGTTTTCCTCACGTCACTTTTTTTTTCCTGTGAGTTTCTTTTCTATGATGTCAGTTATTTTTTTGTCTGTCAAATCTCCGAAACCATAAAGCTGCCAAAAAAACTAAACAATGAGCTGCAAGATGCTAAAACAGGTTAATTGCTCAGAGCGACATTTGATCTCCATATCTGTCAGTGTTGTGTTGTGGAGAGGAGGGGTTGAGAGCGTGATTGACGTATAATCTGATCTCAAAGAATTAGTGATGGTATCCTTCGATTCAGTTCACTTAAAAGATTCGTTCACTGGTTCGCGAACAACTTATGGCGATTTTAGACAACGTAAAGAAATATGGATGCGCCTTTACCCAATAATAAACTTGCGACAACTTTTATGTCTTTAAAAAGGTTATTTTCTAAAGACTTTATATTTGGGCATTATATTGAAACAAGAATCGGAATTCATAACGTATCTCTCACTATATTTTATTTCTAC
>JAVQJD010063184.1:0-14176 GCA_036023655.1 Nannoperca australis | reverse complement strand
GGGATTTTGCTGCCCCCCCCCCCCCCCTTCATTAAACACTGCAGCACTCCGTGTCGCCCTCCTCCTTCTTCTTCCCTTTCTCTCCCTCACTTTTAGCAAACAAACACTCTCCTTCGCACACATGGCATGCATTCAAAACTGCTATCTCTCACGAGCTCAGTCAGGCTCCTTGCACATACACTCACACTCACACCAGCACTCGAATACACAAGGACCCTTGGAGAGCGGTGTTGCCATTCAACACACTCACACATGTTTTGCATCCCTCAGTGTTTGTCATGGCTATATATAGTCCCCATAGTGGTTGTCGGGTGACAGGTTTATTTGTAATGACATCCCCTAAAGTGAGAAGATTTCACATTGTACTTCACATCGTTACTGAAGTTGCGGCTCTCATAAGGGAGATATTGGCGCTACACAACTTCATCAAACAGGTTGGAAACACAAAAGTCCATGTTGAAAATTTATCTCAGTGCAATGGTTTCCAGTCTGCCTTTTGGATTCAAATACGCAGCAAGTGTCTGTCTCTCTGGCTCCAGGCTAATGTGCCTGCTGAATAAACATAGCCTACTTAAAATGTCTCTGATAAGGCTGATGCAGTGTGTCTCTATGGGGTCGGTTGCAGCAGGAATGTGGATGTTTTCTCAGTGAAACCTTTTTTTTGGGTGGACTTGACCGCCCAGGCACTTTTGTACTGCAGTGCACTCTGTCAGACGGTCACTGCTGACAGACCTCTCATAAGTAAATATGTCTATAAATGGGCAAGCTCTCTCCTCACTGGTGCTCTCTCCCACCCCCCATCACACACACACACACACACTGTCAACTCCCTTCCTTCACCGGGTGTTTTTCCCTTTCTCCTTGGTTGCTATGTCATTTCAAACGGTCAAACTGATTCTCTCGTCTTTTTACTGAGTTCATCCTACACTAAGCTGGCTGCCAACGTGGTGACATACATTCTCGGTTTGGTTTGTAATTGAAAGGTTCTGTGAAAGCAGCAATTGTCAAATCAAATACCTCCTTAATAATGTTTACCTATGTTTTGCAAACTAGCTGGTACCTCAGCCCTTATTAAACTTGGATCTGACCCTCTGCTCATCAAATCAACTCACAATCTGCATCTTTCTTAAGATCCACTTGCTCTGTATGTAAGTCCTCACTCTATCTCTCTCACACAATCCCCTCCTGCCCCCCCTCCCCTGGTCCATCTCTTTCTATCTCTGTGCGTGTCGGAGCAGTAGCTTGTTCCTAAAACAGGCTGCACTGCTCTGATCCTACTAAAGTCCCGCTTTGCTTCTCCTCTCCCAATCTGCGGTCCAGCTGTTCCACATTAGCACAGAGTTGTGGAGGCCAAAGGAGGCTCATATGTGGAAATGTGAATAGAGCAGCAAAAAACCTCCTCTGTTCTGGCTTCTAAGTTCGCCAGATGCAAGATGAGCATGAGGATTTTTTTTCTTGCAGGATCCAGAATGTATATGTGGGACTTGTGTTGGTCACCAGATTTCTTTTTCTGGAAGGCTGGACAGGACTTGTGTATCAGTAGCAGCACTCATCAAAGTAACCTTCAGGAAATTTGTCAGTGTGGAGTTAATGTTTTAAAAAAATGCTGACATATTCTCTATTTGTCTCTGATTTCAGAAGTGGCCACTTGACCTTTCTACACTGTTGGACATTACCAGTCCTGCTTGGAATCCCATTTCCTGACCGATGCTGCAATTGCTGAAATTATTTTTGGAATCCTGTATGACTGGTGTGTTACTGAGAATGTAACTCGAGCTTCTCACCCGGGGATATACAACGTCCATAACTTAAAGAGTACTTCCAACTTTTCTTTTCTGCATATCTGAGAACTCTTCTGCAGTTACAGCCATGCCAGCGAAAGCGCCCATATACCTGAAACCCACCAATAATAAGAAGGGAAAGAAATGTCGCCTCAGAGATATTTTATCCCCAGACATGATCAGTCCACCACTTGGGGACTTTCGCCACACCATCCACATTGGCAAGGGTGGGGAGAGAGATGCCTTTGGAGACATGTCTTTTCTCCAGGGGAAATACGAGCTCCTACCTGGGAAACGAGACATCCACCCTCAGTATGGCATCCAAAGTGAGTTTCTGCGAGCTAACAGCACCGGTGATGCTTCCTTTGCCGAGACCCCCTCTCCGGTACTCAAGAACGCCATCTCCCTCCCAACTATTGGTGGGTGCCAGGCACTTACCCTTCCTCAGATCTCCTCAACGGTGTTCTCCATGCCCTCGGAGCCAGTGGAGGTCATCATTGGGCCTATAGCTCCCATGAAACCTAACAGTACAGAGGAGGTAGAGATCCTGCAGATGGATGCTCTGTTGCGCTCCATGGACGTCTTCAGCAGTGAGCCTTCGTCTCCCTCCACAGATATCCAGTCGAAGCCAGATGTCCTCCTGGATCTGCTGGAAAACACAGATAAGTCCACATCTAAGGCAGTTGCCAAAGCTAATAAAATAAACAAGAGTGAAACCAGGTTTGACAAGCCATTATCTTATTACATCAATGGTCACAGCAATAGCTCTTTCAAAACAAACGGAAGCCTGAACAGCAACACAAGCAGCGACAGCTTTGACAGCTTTAGTGGTAAAGGGGACTTCCAGAACAAGATCTGCAGTGGCAATGGGAGTCTCAATGGCAATGGCAACTGCAACAGTTACGGACACTTTAACAATGACATTACCCTGGGCTTCAAGCAGGAGCTCTCAAAGTGCAATGGAGAGTGGGTGGACAGGGACAGTGGGGTGGAGGAGGGCCGCATCTGTGATTTCGAGTTTGAGTTTTCCAAGAAGAAGAGCACATCACAGGATTCCCTCGCCCAGATCACTGGGTCATTCCTCTCCCTTGAACTTGATCTGGGCCCATCCATCCTGGACGAGGTGCTCAACATAATGGATAAAACCGCAGCAAAGAGCAGGCCTTGAGCTGCGCGGAGGCCCCAAGAGGAGAAAGGGAATAGCCATGAGGAGAGAAAGACTCAAAAAGCAATCAAATGGTGTCTGGATATATCATTGAGATAAAAATGAGCTACAATAGACAGGGCTGCTTATGTTTTTATTGTCAAAACATATAACTATTTTAGCTTCTATGGAGTGTTGTTTCTTCTTTATTTTTTGTTTGCCATGCCAGCCGCATGTTTAAATTGCATGTACTATTAAGTTACAGCTAAAACACAGCCATTGTGCCTTTGACTGTAAAAATGCTACATGATAGATTTGTGTTCTTCTGTTGACTTTCACGATGTATACACAATAATTTTGAGGTTCTTTTCTCCACAGTCTTAAACATATTGCATTCTGTGACTTTAAGTGTGTTTAACAAAACATTGTTTTTTTTGTCACATAATTCATTGGCAACATGACCATTTCAAACAACAGAACACTATGCATATTTGTGTTTTTAAAATTGCAACACAAATAAATTCTTTTTGTCCTATTCTGGCTAATTTCTTGCAGAACTGAGGGTTAATTCCAAAAATGATTAAACAGGATAAGTTGAGAGAGACTGAAAATCGGAATAATGGTAGGAAAAAAAGCACAAAAAGGAAAAGGAAAACAAGACCAATACAGAGGAAAAAAAGAGCTACCGATTGACAGAAAGAAGGATAGAATAGATTTATTTTCTCGCCTCTGACATTCCTTACATTCTGCCTCCCTGCACTGCAGTGGGAGCACCGGTGGGCCTTCATTTGCCCAATCAGGAGCCTGCTCCATTTGTTTGCGTGTGGACAGGACAGGCAGAGGAGGGGTCTTTGAAATTCCCTGCATTCCAGCCTCAGAGCACAAGTGTCCAGGACCAGACATAAATCAGCTGTTTCAAGTGAGGAGTATGTATAGCAAGATGAGGCTATAAAATACTCGCTAGCAACAGCAGGCAAACTTTGTTCAGTGCTGAACGATAGATGAGCCCTCCGCCTCTGTCTAATTACAATAAAGAAATGTTGACCAAGCAGTTTTGAAGCGACAGCCTGAAAGAGCAGGACAGCAGTGATTTCCCATACATGCAGCCTCTTGAACTCAACCCACCCTCAACAGTTGCCTCCTTGCCCTGATACGTTGTCCCTATGGGCTCTTCAGTGTAGACACATATAGTGTAAGTCATAACAAGACCTTATGGAGGCTTATGGCAGGCTTTCCCCAAACACCCACGTGCAACTGCGTCACGCTTGTTTAGAGAAAACAAGATCACCTCCCTCCTAACATCCTGAGTGTTAGCAGGCTAATTTAATTTGCAAATAATTATCTCTGTGATTTAGCCGGCCAATGTGGCTAACCTCTCAGAAACCCTCAAAGGCCTCTGAATGTCAGTAACCACGACCAGCCCAGCCCAGGCATCTGAAGCCATCGTAAAACCAGATGTTAGAGGAGACATGAACATTTCCCCACGCATGAAAACCCATGTCATGGCAGATGGAAAATCCCAGCATTAGTTCTATAGACTTTGCATATGCTGAGCTGGACAATACAACCTCCGAGTATGAGGAATTAAAACCTTTGCTGTCAAGGTATTTGACATATACCTGCAATGGTACGTCATTGACTCGATCACAGTCTTCATTTTGGCAGGCACTGACGTCAAACAAACTCACTTTGGTTTACAAAAGAACTTGCAACCATAGCACTGTAGTGTGTTGTGTAACATATTAGAAAGAATTTCTGTAGAGAATGCCAAAGCTCTCGGACACAAAATATCAGGAAATACCAGTGTTTTGTGAAATCCAATACAAATACTTGACATATGTTACACCCTGAACATTGTACTCTGACTGTGAGTTCAGAGCTCTACATGAAATACAGAGTGAATTTTTGTTTGTTTGAGTTATTTATAGAGGTTTGTCTTATGTAAGATTTCAAAGCCTAGACAACAAATCGTTGCGTCTGTATTTGAATTGCATAACTTAAACAGTGTGTTGGCTACCGGCAGACACAGGGTGTCTTGTCTTGTTTCTGGCTTTAGTCTCTGGGAGCCTGAGGGCAGATAAGAAAATACCAGAGATGGAAGTAAGAAATAGTCCTGGTGGACTGTTTCTCATTACTGCTGGGCCAAGGTGGAAGTTTGACCTGAAGAGACCTTGACTCCAACTGCCGCTGATATTCCATTCCACAAAGCTGATGTACAGCAACACAATCAGACAGTTCATTATGACACCCACAGACTCACAACAATATTCCTCTTGTTTTGCTAGCAAGTCATAGATTAGCCTAGCCTGGCTTCATGTTTTTCAGTTTACTTGAATCTATCTTAAGATAAATTCACTGAAAAATAAATGTTACCTTTGTTCAAACATTTTTTGTGCAGCCAAACTGGTGTCACTGAAAACAGGGGAGCAAACGCCAAATTGGTGATGTTAGCAGAAGGAGGGAGGTGACACGGGTGTTGCCACTACCTGCTGCCTTGTAATTTCCCAACCAGTAGCGTTCTTGACAAAAACAAAAAGAGGCCTAATTGCTAAATACTGTTTCTTTGACTTTGATGCCATGGTTTAACAGGACAGTAAAAACATGGCAAAAAAAAAAAGAACATCTACATTTTAAGCATGTTTGCATGTTGTGGTTTATACTAACCAGGAAATACTATATACATTTAACACATGTGAAGCAAATTCTATTCCATAAAGGTAAAAAAAGGTACACAATTTGACCATTCACACATTCACATCACAAGATAGAACATTTCATGAATGTTCTTCCAGTGGACTGGTTATCTGAGGGATCCGGCTCCTCAGTTTCCTGGGCTAAGGTGAAGCTGTCAGTCCACAGATGAATAAGCTTTGGCTCAGAGGCCACCGGTGCCAAAGAAAGCACAGCTAAGACCCAAAACTTTCCACCCAACCTCCACAACAGAGCTGAATAATGTGCACACTGTCTTTCACACAGAGGTGTGGGTGAACGTAGCCCCTCATAGCGGGACTTGGGTCGTGTCAGGCGGATGAGAGGGGAAACTTTAATAAGATGTTTCCCTGCACACTGGCCCTAGATGGAGACGACAGAGATGTGAGCAGCAGGATAAAGCTCCTCTTGTCTTCACCTACTGTAAATGTGCTACAGCAGAAAATGAGCACAAACACAGATTCAGTACTTTCCATCCAGCCAACATACTGGTCAGAAAGGAAATATTTTAAGTATGACCACAGCTTTTCTTAGAAATATTATTGTTAAATATTTCTCTTGCTTGCTGGAAAGATATCCTTCATTGTTGATACATACTGTACTTGACCCAAAACTGAATGCCATGACTATGAAAATCGGGGGCCTCAGTAGTTGAAGTTTCTTGGGAACATTTACTTTGGGATGCTGAGCATGGAGCCTGGAATCAAGTGTTCTGCAGATCTGCTGATTTAGCAGCGCAGGGCTGCAGCTCCCTTTCAAAAGACAACAACCGGAGAGAGCAGAGAGAACTTATTCTCAGGGGTGAATAAAATGAGCTTGAGCAGGGGTTGATGCAGTGCAGATACGAGCGAGCTCACATGCAGTTTGGTCTGGCAGACAGTGGATACCTCAGGTTCACTGCACTGTTGACTGTTGTTTGGCTGACAGTAACCATAGCGAGTTGAGTTTATATCTTCAGCACGTGAGGCTGAGCTGAAAGGAGGGCAGAGAGAGGATGAGAGTGAAACAGAGCAGTGTCACCTCAGAGGCACCAGAATAACTCTGTGACTAAACCCAGGCCCAGCTAATCGTGGTGCCACGCTATGCACAGCAAAACAAGAGCTACTGTACGCTTAATCGTGGACTTCATTTACCTCTAATGTGCATCATAATTTGGGGGTTATTTGCACTGAGCAGTATTCAGCACAACACCTGGCCTTGTGTGAAATGTACTACTCAAAAAGTAGTACATGTACAAGTACATGTAAGTACAGTTATAGCTGTTAACTGTCATTTAAAAGTGAATTACAAATTCATTTTAATGCGAATACTTTATAAATTGTTAATTTTTATTTTAACAATTTTGATAAATAGTGCAGGCATTTATGGTAAAAACTAAGTAGTCCTAGTAGTATGTGTTTTTTTTATCCTTAGGGTCAAGGTGGCCAATTGGTATTGTGTAAAGTTGATTAAAAAAGACCAGATATAAAATAAGACTTTGTAACTTTTGAAAACTTCCTATTACAAATGAATTACTTGGTCTTGTATGTTGACTAATGTTAGCTAAATTTAAGATACTTTTAGATGTAGCTTTGTTGCTGACATTAGTTTGTTGACTTATTGACAGTTGCCTGCCTGTTTCATTGTAATAATATGTTTATCATCATCCTGTTTTGTGGCTTTAAATCTACTCCTTATCACCTTTCTAACACTAATTAAGGAAATTGTTTTAGTTATGTCAAACATTTGTGTTAAACTGCTTCATTAAATAAACATGATACTTAAACCATTTAAGATCTTTTTAAAAATGACATGCAAGTAAACAAAGGAAAAAATCTATATGAAAGGCATGAATCTATATTTTCCCACTAACTCAGACACACTGGTGACTTGTACATTACAGTATTAGGTTCAACTTGCAGTCAGTGGCATTCACTGTCCTTCTGTCAGCTTTATGATATATATATATATACTGCTGGGGTCCTCTGAGACGTCGAGCTTAGCACAAAGTCTGTGCTTTCCATTTTAATCGGCTTAATTTACAACAACCCCCACACTGCAAACAAGCCATGAATTATTCATGTATATTCATATTTATTGCAGCCTGGGAAGAATGAGACTGTGACTAAGCCCACCAGGATGGGACAGTAATGTATGCTCTCTGTATCTGAGCTCTCCTTCTAAGGAAGCACAACGGAATGAAACCAATGGCAGTGATCATGTGAGTCTTTCTAAGATCACCCGTGCTATATTTTGTCTCCTTTTCAAATGGCATGCCCCTAACCCGGGGCAGCAACTGCCCATTTGGGTTCTATCCTTTGGCCAACAACCTATGTACACCCATAGGAGGTATTTATATATTTGCTCTCTGCTGCATAACCCCCAGGCAACCCTCTTAGTATTGCTTCAATGCCATGCAGAGGGAAGGGTGTGGGAGGGGAATGGGCTTAGGGGGTATCTCCTCTTATAGATGTGGGTGACATCACTTGCCGTCTTTACCCCTCTCAGGTCAACAACGTCTCTGTCACCCTAATGTGATGACTGTACTCAGTCACCTTCTAGGATCCAAGAATGAGGCCATGTCATTGAGTTGCACTGGGAGTGAAGTTAATGTGCAGACACATGCCTTGGTAAGCACTGGTACAGGTCTCTGTACAGGTATTATAGGCTGACAAACCTGTCATCCTCACTGTGATGACAAAATTCCAGGAAGGCCCTCCACCTAGCTATTATTCACCAAGATACAACACTTAACTCCTCTTAAAACCCCAAATTGTCAGCGTAAACTGGTTTAAAAAACTGATGGATGAATATGTAGCCACCGCCAGCAGCCGCTTATCTTAATTTAGCATAAAGACTTTAAACAGGGGGAAACATCTAGCCTGGCTCTGACCAAATGTAACATAATCATTCTACCAATAACATGTAAATTGGTAAGCAATAGAGATCTTTTAACTTTGGACAGAGCCAGGCAAGCTGCTTCTTTGATCCCAGTATTTATGCTAAGCTAAGCTAAATGCCTGCTTCATATTTGGTGTACATAAGAGTGGTATCAGTCGCTTCATCTAACTCTCGGAAAGAAAGAGAATAAGCGTACTTTCCAAAATGTTGAACCATTGCTTTAAGTTATATCTTTCAGCTGCTCCACTGACAATGAACAGGGAACTGACTGTGATGATTCATGGGTTTTCACACCCTGATTAGCATTATTTAGTGCTCTTAACTCCCAGATGGACTTCGTAATTGCTTGCTAATTTGCAAATCTTCCCACATTGTTAGAAAATTACCTTGGCTCGAGAAAGTTAGTCTCCTGTTTATTTTCAGTGGAGTTGCCTCTGGTCTCCTGATAACATGCTGAATTCCTTACTGTCTTATAGCTACATGAGAAATGACTCAGCACTGAACTGTCCAAGACCATCCAGCAGTGCCAGACATTTACTCATATTGTATTTTTTTATTTGTTAAGCATATAATGTGAGTTCTACCTGTATGTAATTACACAGCTATAGAAAGAAGAGAGTGTATGAAAGTACCCAGCATTCAGATCAGAGGACTACATTCCTGCTGTTATGGCCTACCGCCTTCAGGATTCTGCCTTTTAAGGTAAGACCCCACTCTGTTTCTCCTTATCCCCGTGCAGGCTTGATCCCTGGGGCTCACTGGGTGCCCCAGAGTCTCCTTTTATAACTTGTCACCAGCCAGTCATGAGATCACATCTGTAAGAAATTTCCAAGCAGGTTCCTTTCTTAGGATCGTAAAAAGAAACAGCAGCTGGCGGCCATTCATTTTATGCTTTGTTTGGAGGAGCTTTTACACTTCAGGTTTGCACAGTTGAATTACAGCCAGGCAGTAAAGCAGGACAACACAGAGCATGGAGCAAGATACAATGCAAAACACAAGATCTCCAAACTTACAGTTTTAGAGTTATGAATTAGTGTTGATGATATTCTCATAGTGCTGTTACCTCTACCAGGCTCTCAAGAGCTGCATTGTGCTTCTACCTATAAACGCACCAAGCCATGTCTGCGAAATTCATCTAATTTCCATTTGACACTGTGGGGAGTAAAGCAATGTAACAGCTTATACTTCAGCCTCTTTCACTGGATTGTCAATCATCTGTGAGGAGTGAGGAGCCCTGGTTCTCTTTTTAACCCCCATCAACATTAAGAACGTCTTGGACAGAGTCCCACTATGCATCAGGATCTACGTTAAATGACTACCAAGAGTTTTAACTTTGAACAATGCAATAGGAGTCTATGTCTGGATTGCCGAGGATGACTCAATAACTCAAAGCAGAATGTCATAGTTTCTCTAAAAATGTCCCTGTATAAACACAAATTTAAATCTCTTCCCCATAGGCCTGCGTAGAAGTTATCAATTCTTCACTAAGCTGACGGAAGAAAATTGTAAATCATCTGAGCCCTCTGTAGGCAAGTTGTGCCATAACACTGCACTATGTACAATATTACTTTTAAACATTCACTTTGCCAGTTACCTCAAGTTTCTTTTGCTGATGGCATGTTTTTTCTACATGTTGCACAACCTTGTTAATCCCACACACAACTCTTACATAACTGACCTTTCCCAGGGATCACAGGTCACAGGGTCTTCTTGGGAGAGGACAAAATACCAGGAATGAAGTCTCCTAGATGCAAAGTTCCTTTTTGGGCTGTCAGTGAGTTTGAAGAACATGGCATTTTGTGAGGAATATACCGAACCAAAGACAAATTACTGAGGTCAGAGTACTGTAATGTCCTCAGGGGACTTGAGTGCTCATGTTTAGTTTTTTTATATGTCAAATGGATGAATTATTGATAGTTAATCAGATAAGGAGCCCACACATAGAAGCAGTAAATACTGCTACTCCCACTGCTAGTAGCAGTGTCTCAGTGATCACAAAGTTCACACATACAAGAAACAATCAGATCACTGTTAATAGAGAAACTGCTCAGGTTTCCATCCAAATGTAGCATGATTATTTACCAAATCAGAAATTTTGCAAAAGAAGATGCAAATAAATGTGCATTGCCATCCACTACTGTTGTGTAAAGTAAACCATTGCAAAAGAAGAGAGCACAAAATGAGCCCCAGTCAAACAATGGAAAAACATTACTGTTTGTTTCATGTATTCATTTCAGGAACGTTACAGTCTCCTCATCGCTCCACACAGATCTGATGTTTTCATATGTTGTATGTCTTGATTTGTTCATAATAATAATAAATATTTCCATAGCACTTTGTCACATTTTTTTTTATGGAAATGAAAAATGCATAAAAGATTAAAATTCAAAGTGCATAAAAATAGGTGGATGGAAATGTATGCAGTGCTACTTGTCAATGATTCTTTAGCACTGAAGTTGATTGTGTGCATGTCGAGTCGTCTTCTTACGTTATTGAGATTCTCATCTTTATTTGTGAATTATTTATTCACTCTATTGAGCACATGGCAAGAATTCAAATATGTAGCTTTTTGAAAATAAGTTAAAATCGCTTACTATGAGCTGTGATCCAACATGAACACATTGCTAGATTTTTGTGATGTGAAGAAAATTTCACAAGTTTCCTGCACCAGTTCGGGTTCAGCACATTTTACATGTTATATTGTGAGTTTTGAAAATACTATTTTGATGAAGCAGAGAATAATTATATAAATAAGACACAAGAATGTTGGGTTTTTTTTATTTGAACTTTGACAGTATAGTATTAGCTTTTTTAATCATGAAAATGTACTGTCATAAAGTTTTGAACCACTTTTTCAATGGCTTTAACATGTTGACTGATTTGTGTCCAAAGGTAAATAGAGCTATTACACATTTTATTATTATTATTGTTATTTTATTAATGAAACCTTGTGGTGCCCCTGCAGCCTAGTGGTTTTGTTGCATGTCTGCCTTCTTTTCCCTGTTTCCTGTCAATCTCTGCTGTCATCATCTGTCAAATAAAGGCAGAAATGCAAAGAAAAAAAGCATTGGATTACTGAACAAAATCCCCAGTTCTTTGATAACAAAGGCAATTTCCAATAAGAAAATAACAAAACGATGTGAAACCTAGCTGATGCAGAGTGGCTTCAAACAACAGTGATGTTGAACATGAGCATATTACTAATGTACAGAAAACATTCACTGTAAATGAGTAGATTAATAAAACTGGATGAAGAGCAGCATTACTTTGAAATACGGTTATTAGGCTGTTAAACAGAAGTAATAATTACTTTGTTAAATGTCAAAAATGGGAGTAATTCAATTAATTCATTGAACCCTGAGTGAAGATGTTCTTTTGATCCTACTGTGTAACTTCACTTTTTTCATTTAATGGGCTGAAACAGTGTTTTTATTATTTCATTTACCCACAATTCTTTTCATCTCTTTTGAATTTATTTTCTTATTTTGTCTTGTCACTTTGTATACTAACTCACTTGCAAGAATTTACCAGCTACAATCTAAAGAACACCAAATGTCAACTAAATGTCTGAGTGCAAAGCTTCACAGTGGTCCGCAGGAATCAGAAAATGGTGAGCAGCACCCTCTGCTGTTATAACAGTCGGTGTCTCCCTGCTGCACTTAGAAAGAACCCAGAGCTTTACATACAGATAGTAAAAAGATTTGACTTTATTTAGCTAAAGTTTAAGATTTTGCCATTGTTGGCACAAAGTCAATATCCAGACCACCCAGATTTGTCTCAGCACTTGACTAGAACATTCCTCACTTATGAATGTCAAACACAATTAGGGACTGAATGTTTCCACACTTGTCCTGGGACCAAGATCTCCTTAATGTAGAGAGATGGATCTGTGTGTTAGTGTGTGTCTGTGTGGTAGTTCATAATTTCTCCGGGGGATTTGTCTCCATATTCTGCCGCATTTGTCCTGTTTTAACCTGCCGATGGATTGTGACTGCTTGAATGGAAGTGTTGCAGCAATGAAAGCATCTAGATGACTAAACACAAATCAGAGGGTTTTAAGATGATCATCGCACCTTCAGGGTCATCCAACTTCCATCCTTCATAGCAGGGTCAGGTCAAAGGGTCAGCACAAAGATAACCACTCAGAGCGCAGGCTGAGCTGGTCGGGTGGTTAGGTGGCTGATGAAATGGGAAGATAAGACTGAACTGCATCACATGGTGTCAAGACTATCACATGAGGATGATATAATAATACCTCTCGGATTTGTTTAGATCTACTCATATATGTAATAGCTCTGTGCAGGTGTATCAGGCTACAGTTACTGAAAATGTTCAATCAAGGGTTACTCTTAAGCTCTTTTACAAAAGTTATGTTTTACTAATGAGATTATCTGCGTTTGCACCTCCCTCTGAGGGCGAAGAGAGGAAGAATGAAAATTACTCAACTATTTTGTGGTCTGGCCTGATCCCAAGTCCTTTGCATGCAATCTGCTAATTCGTCCGGCTGACTAACGACCTGCTTGCGTGCCAGTCGATCATTAGCGCCCCGTCAGAAACGGTCACCAAACATGTCACATGCCCCCGGTCACTCTATTCAGATCTGACTGCTGGGGGACCGTGCATGAGCAAAGACAGTCATGACACTCACAGCCAATATGCTTGGAAATCTTTTTTTTTTATTGGCTATTAAATGCAGTTGTGCACTAAAATGTGGATTAATATAATATAGATTAATATATATATATTTATTAAGAAAAAATACATTATGACCATAAACATGTAATTTGCATTTCCTGTTGCAGGAAAGCTGAATGATCCCAGTGATCACAATTATCACCAAACATTAGATACACATTTTAAATTACTTTATCTTTTAAGATTCATAAACAAAAACTGTTAGTGTATTATTTGAAGAGATTATAGAAAGATTTGTTCTGTAAAGGGTTTAACTGAACTGGGGGGAAAATGCAAAATAGAAATAATTTCCATTGTGATTGGTGCCCTACTGCTCTTTTATGTACATGTTATAAAACAAATTAAAACAGACTACAAAATGTTTTTGTGGCTAAATATTAATAAGAAAACTAAAATGAAAATAAGAAAGCGTACCCTTACTGGTATGTTTTGTATGATCGAAACCATTTCAGCCAATGACCCTTGAAATCACAGGGGAGAGGAAGCTTCTGTTTGTTATCGACCCGAGCATCAAAGGCTGATGGTAGGTAAATGCAAAGTAAGATTCTACACACCTGAAAACTCAGCTTCAGGCCTCTTGTCTCAGCTATAAATAAGCCTTATAATACCAGGAAAACACATCCAACCAGTATCATGCCAGTGTGTGACAGGACAGGTGATAAAGTGCCTTCTGCAAACTGTAGTGAAACACACTGAAAGATCGTATGTACTCTGAACTCATATTGTAATCAAAGATCAACTTTGAACTGAATCAGCTGGGGACTATTGTCAGGACAGGAGGATATGCTGAAATTCTCAGTGTTACGTGCCACGACATGGTCGCACGTATGTTTCTTGTCTCCTGTCTCTTTTCTCCCTCTGTCCTAAATCCAGGGCATAATCGTGGTGATGCCATACACCTGGGTGAGTGGATGCGCCCGCTCATTGGCTCAATCGGAGTGCAGCTGGTGGCCGACGCCCAGGAGCC
>JAVQJD010063180.1:0-17894 GCA_036023655.1 Nannoperca australis | reverse complement strand
AAAACTGCCAACAGGTGTTGCTCCCGTTGGAGAGAGACTCTACTGGGCAAAGGTTCCCGTAGTGGTTGCCAGGGAACCATCTGACAAATGAGGATGTACCTGAGCTCAGTTTTTACACTTGTTGTAGTCTCCCCCATTCATTTCTAATGACCTGCCATTTTTGACCGGGAACACCAAGAGTGTACAAAAGTTGAATAAAACGCACATAATTGTATGCAAATTAATGCAGTTTATTTTGTGTGTTGAAAACCTCTTTGTGGACAAAGTCATGAAATGATCAGTCTGATCAAATAAACTACCTTTTTCAGAGATAAAACTTTTAAATCTGTCAAATTTCACTGGAACACAACATGACTTTGAGCCATTCAATATTTTAGTTTAACATTCTTTCAGAGAGTGAGATAAAAAAGATTGATCAGTCTCGTGTTTGGGCGCTGAGAACAGAGCTGTAGTCAGAACATGTTTAGCCTAATCTAGCATAAATCTAGGTAGCAGACTTATGTTACAAATTGTGCTCCAAAATTGTATTAATACATACATACAGATACACATCCAGCAAAAATATTGTTTCCCGCATACTTCATGCATGGCTGTCCTCGTACAACAACAGGGACCCACTTAACATTGCTCCATACTGCTGCTAGTGGTCAAAAACTCTTACTTTAAATTTAATACCCGCAGCTGCTAATCATTTGAGCCAGAGATGTGATGTAATGTGTGGTTTCGACAATTTGTGGTTTCTGGGGCTTTTCCGTGAAAGAAATTAAAAACAAATTATACAGTCTTTTGACATTGTATTGGCAGCAATTCCTTTGGAACTTGGTAGGTATTTTTGAGCATTTTATTGAGTGTTGGGTGGCATGTGTGAATAGCTTCTTTTTATACTACAATGTGTTTATGTGGCAGGAGCGTGTATGCATGAAATTTCATGCCACAATGCAAGCTCAGGATATCTACCCTCATTTCATTATTATCTCTCTCCCTCTCTCTTTGCATTCATGTACATACATAACTGAGCTTACGACCCTCTTCCTAACCTCCAAACAAAGCTACTGGGAAGCAAATATACCACATAAATACTATCACCAACACACAGACAACATTCGCTGGATGCCTCAATCTTACTTCACCTCCTTTTCATCCCTCTATTCTCTTAAATAAGGCTCGACGACTTGAAGAGTGGCCTGAGATAAAAGCAGGATGCGTTCAGGGACCCCATCTCACCCCTGAGGGAGCGGAAATATTATTTGATCCCACTCTAAGAGCCTCTCTGTGCCAAGTCAAGCCAACCCACGGCAATACTGGAATAGATTACTACATCTCCTTCCCTGCCTCCCTATCTGCCGTCCCTCTCAGTGAACTATCCCAACTGGGAAAATTGGTTTTAATTTGCACAAGTCGATATGACGTCCGTGAAAGTTGATGTTACAAACATGAACACACGTATACAGACTCATCTATAAAGTAAATGTCTGTGTGTTTGTTTGTTTTTACATTTTAATTTAATGTCAACTTATAATATTTATTTTATCCATTTACACTTGCATTGCTATGCTATGATGCTATAATTTGACACATGCCCCTTTAATGAATGACTCAGCTAGCACAAAATCTTTACTCAAAGTAAGTAACCCATTTGTTAATTGTTTGCTAACATGTATTGTATTTGAATGTACATTTGCATAACAAGTGTGTGTTTGTGTGTGCAGAGTGACTGTAGCAATCTAGCTAGCAAGCTACTTTCATCCAGCTAGCAGGCTCGTTAGCTAAAGGATAGATTGATAGATCAATTGATTGATTGATTGATTGACAGATAGATAATATGAATTCAAACTATGTCTTTCTGTAACTACAATGAAACAAAAGTTCAAATATTACAAGTGAGGCAATTGACTATTACTGCCATTTTCAGCAATCATGCAGTCTTTTCATTTGCCTCATTGGAGAACATTTCCACATTCATCCAAGCTTTAAGACTTAAAATACACGCCCTTTTCCTCACCCATTGCATTTAACCGATGAATCACTGCAAGTCAAAGAAAAACATGCATTAGCAATGCCTGAACAAAGTCTCTACTTTTAAAAGTGACCCTGAAACTCTAACCCTGAAAAGTGACTCTAAAACAGCACGTACGCTGTCTTCTTTGTTAATTCAATGAATTGTTACTAAAATGAACATGAAAAGAGAAGTATCTTTTTCCACATAATCATCCAGCTCCTGCAAGTCAAGGTGATGTGGTAGCTTCAGGAAATGTAAAACACAGCACCTGCCCTGGTATTCATTTGTACAGAAGTGATTAATGTTGTGATTAAAGCAGAGGTTCTGTTCTTATTAGATTCTGCTCCCTGACCAAATAAACTTATTCCAAGGACCTTATTAATCTTTAAAGAGTTACGAAAACCACAGCCTGTTGAAGAACAAATAATTGAGCTGAAGAGAAGAAAAGGGAAACTTTATTTGCACAGTAACACTCAGTGCTGCATACAGTAAATTAGCAAACAAAAGCTGAATTACTTAGAACATATATCATTCGTTAGTTCAAGTAGCTATCGATAATTTTCCAGGTTTGGAATGTACTATAATGTCTTAAGTTCAGTAATATAATGCAGCTTTTTCAAAATGCCAAATAAATCCAGTAGCATTCTTGTTGTTACTGAGGTCCGACTACAACTGAACAATGGCACCACTTCAATACAGTCTGATAAAAGCAGAATTTGAGTATTCTCATTTTTCAGCCTTCTGCTTAATGGTGTATAAAGAAACTGACAACTGACTTGTCGCTGTATGGTTGCGTGGGAGCAACTTCTACTAGGGATTGAGGAGAAATCTTAAAGCTGTGTTAATGGATTTTCAGTCACTCGGGGACAACAAACTCCAAAAATGACAAACAGGTGATTGGAATGGTGAACAATAAGCAAGAAACAGACCATTTACACATCCAGCAGACACAGAGCAACACTATCACCCCATGTGTCAAGGATGATTTGTTTCATGGTCATCTTCACAGTGCCCTAAAAATGTATAAATTAGTTAGTGTCACTAAATCATAATACAAACTCTACTAGTAGGAGTTACAAATTATTTAGACGTTTTTTTGTGAGGGTGTTTTTCATTTTATACAACCCATGAACCCATGAAATAGAACACAAGACTTTTATGTGTTTGACTAAATGTCAGCATGTCACGTGTCTGGCAGCTCATAAAGACATTAGCTGATATGCATTTAAACAGCTTTTTAATTAGTTAAGTTTTCCCCCCACTGACCTGCAGATGCTAGTGAAACTGGAAGCAGTTTTTACTTCTTGCTACAATTTGTTCATGAAGACAAAGGGATATATATAAAGCATAACTTGATCAATAAGCAAGCTAGAGAGAGGTATGGGGTACACACCAGATATGCTTCTGCATGAATGCATCTCTCAGACTCTAGTCCAGACCCTAAGGAATGTGAAAAACATAGCAGTCAGTTCATTAGTTGACCTTGGACCTCAACGTCCATGTAGTAGCTGTTCTGCAGATTATACTTAGCATGTAACTTATCATTTGCAATATTCGTTAATATTGCATCTGGGGTACACAGACACCACAGTAACAGTGCTGAAAGGGAGCCCAGACTCTGCAACGCAAATGTTGAACAAGTTTAAAAAGTAAGATCATACAGGTATATCTTTTTAATCCATTGCACTGCCACACAAATCGACATACATAGTCTAAAGAAAATACATAATTTACCTTTAATGGCCAATAGCGAAAAAATTATATTTATGTGAGCTGTTGCCTCTCAGTAATGTCCTGCCCCTGCTCTTGGCTGTTTACTGCGAGTCCTGCAGCAGCTGGTGGTGGTCCTGCTATAATCAGCAGCTCTGTTGGAGCAGAAATTGGTGCTTGAAATTAGTTTATTAAGGAAGAACAATAGGCTCCTGGACTTACAAGAAAAGCACTACTCTCAGAACAAATATGTTTCAAATAAGAAAATCTCTTGTGTAAAAGAATTTGATAGAAATGTGTTTTGACTGGCTTCTGTAGATACAAAACTAAATAATTGCTAGCTAAGTCAATCTCCATATAGACAATATGGTGTGTATTGGTGAAGTCATTTTGTGAACCAGTCAAGGGTTTTATGTTAACACTTGTGGAGACACCAACCATTCTCCCATAAGGTATCAATGCTGAAATACTTGCACCGCATATCACATTTGAATGTGTACAGCCATACAAGCAGAGTTAAAAAAAATCTCAAAATACTCTATAGTGCATTCAGGTAATGTTCTGTATAAATCACAGGCCTTCAAAGATCTAAAATATAAAACAGCACAGTTTGCACTTAAAAAGCTCTGTCACATTAAAATATAAACCTGTATCTGCAGAACTGTATGAACTCGGGGGCCTGCAATCTGTTCTCCCACTAACGGCAAAGAGACAGTATCAACCTTTGAACAGTTGCCATTAATGTGATCTCTCCTGCAAGTCTAATGCTGCTGCTGCTGCTGCTGCTGTACATGCCTCTGTGTCTGCCCGAGCCTCCGGGTATCATGAGCATCATAGATCTAGTGTCAGTATTATTGTGCTTAAGGACTTCAGTCACTGTTACCAATGTGGGGTCCATATACATTGCAATGGAGACCATTTTTAAGGGGGTAACCCATTCAGACATTTTAACAGTTATTATAAAATGATATTTGAATACTGTCTTCCACAAATGATAGAATGTAATACATGGTGTTACACTCTACACACATATGTGACTGTGGTATTCAGCACCTGATGCTGACAGTGTTGCTAATTGTACATCTACTTTACTTTCTGTATTTATCCAATTTGATTGGTTAAATCAATCTTAGATCTTAGAGAGAGATGATGTTATGCAAATTATCACTCACAAGGTCCTTTATACATGTTGCCATGCCCATGCGTATGATGTTAGCTTATGGACATTAACAGTTATTATATTATAGCAACTATTCACTATATACTTACTTAAAGAAGGTTGGTACGCAGTAAGGATTAACGAGTAGCCAAATCATTTTTTTCAGTATTGTACAATTAGGAAGACATATTTTCTATTCAGAAATTAGGAAAGTATTCCGCCTAGCACTGCACAGTAACCAGCTGTTCATGCTTTCTGTGCCAATGTCAAGAGGCATAGGGACGCCTGTGCAAGCAGGGACGTCATCCTGCCCCAGCCACACCTGGATGTTCATCGGGTTCTTTTGAAAGTGAAAAAAAAGAGGAGTGTCCCACTCTTTAAGCACAGAAATCACACTAGAGGAACCAATTAGGCTCATCTGTATGAGATCGAGCCCAGTGGGTCGGTGTAACATTTGGGCTCCCAGCAGGTCTGTAGAGTTCGCATGTACAATAGGCTGTTACAGAACTCCCGCAAATCAGATTAGCTTAGATTTAACAGGCCACTTACAACACCACTGTGCTTTAAACCAGCCAAAACCCTGATGTCAGGAAATGAAATGCTACAAATATAATGATTCATACAAGAGGACCTGCACAGTTCCATAACTGCTTCTGCCATCGTTCTTGAACCATACATTGATGAAAACCATTATTTTATAAATTGCTTATGTTGAGCAGGATGTTCCATAACATTGCCCTCTTAAATTTTAATCTGAAACTCTCAGTCAGCATAATTGGTGCCTCATGCACTAGAAATTCAGCAGCACTCAACAACGCTGAGACAAGCCCATTGTTGTGTAACGATGTTTCAAACAACTGTTTCAGTTCAATTTTTCCATTTTTCCATGTGCTGTTTTATATGACAACAAATTATTAAATTATAGAAAATTGCTGAACATCCTTATTCAAATTTGTTTCCTAAAAATGAGACACACACCTCCACACGCACGTGTTCATACTGCAAACACACATTACAGTACCTCTTGCTTCTTTTGCACGAGGGATTGAATAAGAGCATTCACCATGGTGTGCATTAAAGTTTAGTCAAATAGACTGCATAATCATTAAAATATTTATTTTTTCTTTCAATTCAATTAACTCTATCTTAGTATGGTATGTGCATTTCCAAATAGAAAATGCAATAGTAACATCATATGATACCTTTCTCTTTATTATTTCATACTGCCAAGAGGGAGATTCAACAACACATTTTCTTAGCATGACATAAAAAATAACCTGTTGCAAAGTAAAGAATCATATTTGCTGCTCAGGCCGGAGGTTGTAAGAATCAATCAAACTACAGAATTATGTGTTTATTATTATGTATGTTATTGTATTGTTTATTTTATTTAAAGCTTATTTCAGCTCTTGTTGAAGCTCAGATAGGTTTGCCTTGCTGGAGTGTGGGCACATTCCTAACGACTGTATTTATCACCCAGGTGGACATTTATAAAACAAAAAGGTTAATGAAAATCTTTACTCACATTTATTTGAACCAGCACAGAGTTGTTTAAGATAATGCTTTTAAATCAACGTGAGTAACCTCATCTTAAACTCACATTAGTTGCACTGCCCTGATCTGTAAAAAATACAATTGCTTCTCAAGATAATGAGTGTTATAAATGTGTTTTGCATGAAAGGCAATGTTGGTTTGTTGGTCGGTCTTTGGTACAGTCTTAAATATTTTAAGCACTATTGGATGGATTACTTTGTAATTTTGTACAGACATTTATGGTCACCAGAGGACGAAGCCTACTGACTCTGGTGATCCATGACTTTTTCTCTAGCCCATGGGCCGGCAACCTTTAACACCCAAAGAGCCATTTGGACCCAGTTTCCATGGAAAAGAAAACACTGGGAGCCGCAAATACTTTCTGACATCTAAAATGAAGATAACACTGTATATATAGTTTTTTTTTTTTACCTTTACGCTTTGTATAAACAACTATAGTGTGTTGCTTATGAAATCCATGAAGTGCTATAGAGAACATTTTACACATAGAACACATTTTGAACTCTTAAAAAAAAACTAAAAAACAAAAACACGCCTAGTTCAAGGTCTCTTTCAAATGGAATAAAAAAATTACCCATGTAAGAAACAAAAAATGCCGTGAGCCATCATCGTTATATCGCCTTTGGGCTTTCGGAGCGTGTAGCGGAGCCTTGACCTGGTTAATGGGACTTCTGCTCCTGAACCTCTGCGCCAGCGTCTGCAAATCGGGGCTGTATGAAGTCACTTTCATTTTTACGCAGGACTGTAAGCTGTCGTCTGTGAGGCGTGAGCAGTGTTTGTTTTTAACATAGTAGCATAGCATAGCATAGTTCATGGTGGAGAATAGCTGCTCACATACGTATGTATGTAGTATACACTTCAATTAAATCTTATAATTTATTTTCTCAAGCCACGCGGAGCCGTAGTATAAGGATGGCGGTTTGCCGACCCCTGGTATAGAATATATACAGCAGGTTACCGAGGTGATCTACCCCAGTTAAGTGAGCCAGCTTGGTGCAGAAATCCTGAATTAAACCCAAAGAGTCGACTAACCCATAGTCCTGCAGGATACTGTGTTTGTGTGTGTGTGTGTGTCCATGTGATCAAAATGTTGTTCTTCACCAGGAGCCTGATGTTGAGAAGCTGGAGAAGAAGATCAACTGTGGGCAGATTGAAGAAGTAATTTTCCAGGTATGTCCCTGATGCTGTATTCACTTCTTCACATACTGTCACAGAACCTAATTCTGCCGTAACACACACACGTCGGGCCAGTTACAGACGAAATAAACCAAGTTGGTGTTTCAATCAGATCTAATCATACAGTAAGTGTCCTCAGATCACATAGTTTCTCATCAGCCACATCAGGATTAAACATCTGGTTCCTGTGAGCTCATCCAGGGTTCAGGTCAGAGGTTACGCCTCAGCTGAGTTAAGTGTCTCCATCACACAGCGGCACATGAGCCAGGTCCTCGGCTGGACATCCATTTCAATTCATGTCCTTGGAGGACTTGTGGAGGCTGTTGATCAGTGTGGTAGTCAGTCAGTGTGTGCTTACTAGTCTGTAGGTGTTATTGAAGACATGACAATAATCTTTAGCTCTTTTTATTTGAATATTTGACACAGAACAGAATTCAGTGTTAAAGCATCTTGAGGCTCAAACTGATGACATTGAAGCCATTTTTCAGAAATCAGCTGATAGAAAAGTACTGGGCAGGTAGACCCTTGTAGCTGCAGTTGGACAGTACAGTAAAGAGCTTGAGCCAGGCTGGAAGAAGCTGGCCTGGTCATGGATCTTGTTTGTTTGAATCTCTACACAAACAAACACATTAAATAAGATGCGTTTTTGAACTACACAGGCTAGCTGTTTCCAGGCTTTCTGCTAAGCTAATGTCCTCCAGGTCTCAATAGTATGGTACTCCATCTTGTGCGTGTGCAGGCGGAGTGTGAGCTGGCGCTGTCCAGGAAGATGTCAGAGTGGAAACCATGGGAGCCGCTGTTAGAAGAGCCTCCTCCTAACCAATGGAAATGGCCCATCTGAATACACGTGTTCTGCTCATGTCATACTGTCTGTGTGCTGCATCCCTCTGCTTCTAATGAAGTACTGTACAAATAAAAGTCCTGCAAATGTTTCCCTTGAGTCATTGACTGTTAACCACTGTACACTCCACGACTCGAGTCAAGTACATTTGACAGCTGAATTCAAATCACATGAGAAAGACGTCGTTCTTCAGACCAAGCAAGTGGTCTGATCTCTCTCAGCTGGTTACAGTTGGTTCGATTGTAACGGACAAACTTATATTCAGCTTTGGTCACTCAACATAGATGTTCATAACGTGGTGAACCCAGTTCTTTTGCTGAGGTCGAAACCATCTCTCATCAATGTTATCATGTGACCCCACACATTCCGTCAGAACTTCAGTTTTAAATAATAAAGGAGGCACAGAGCTACACCTGATTCCAACAAACAGACACCACCTCCACAGCCGCCGCCGCCGCCGCCTCTTCCTCCTCAGGCTCGGATCTCCTGCGTGCCGCTGCTGGCTCGCTGGAGCAGCTGGAGCATGATGGGATAGATAGGCGCAAACTCCTTCCCCTGCCGAGCCCTGACTGACTGCACGTAGGCCTCCAGAGCGCCCCTTAGAGGAGAACAGTGGAAACAGTTCAGTGACACCACGTGACGCTCGTACGCCTAGTAACACGTTTCATTGTACAGGGTGTGATTGTATCTACGCTAACACCCTCCACTCTTCTTGCATTACTGGTAGACTGTATAGTTAAACAGTCAAGTTCTGTAAAAATGACAGGTAGTGTCAACTAAACGTACTTACATTATCAAGCGTAACTTATGTAATGAGCTACTTTATGTCATGCTGAGCTGTGACATGTTTTATAAACTGATCAGAAAAATAACATAACAGCTAGTAAATAAACCTAGTGGAATAAAAGGGAGACCATAAAGGAATAAAGCAAGAGACTGTGACATTTACACTGAGGACAACATGGAAGCAAATGTACTGCAGGTAACGTGTGCACTTTAAACTGTATTACCTGACAGCAACTGTGACTAAAAGAAAAGTCTAATCGTTCACTGTCAACATATAGCAAGCTTCAAGTCCAGCACGTCCATGACATGATCTGAAAACAGCTGCTGCCTGGAGGTGATTTGATGTGATGTGCTGACCTATAAACGTTACCTGAGGAGAGAGAGCCTGTCTCTCTCAGAGGGGTGATCGTCCAGCCACTGGGAGTAACGGGCGATGGACCACTCGGCTCTCTGTGGGGGAGCAGAGCGCACGCACACACAGCAAAGTCAACAACCACTTTCTCTCACATTCATATAGAAACCTCAAAGATACAGACGTATTAAACCGTGCTTAAGTCTCTTTCTACCCAGATTTACTGCACATGCATTAACATGGTGTGTGTGTGTGTGTGTGTACAGGCCTGGTGAGGTGACTTGAGCTCAGACGGGGCTCTGGTGAGGAGGAAGTGTAGCAGGGTGCTGTAGGGGATCAGGTCACCCACAGCTGGACTGCTGGCTATCAGCTCGCTGGTCTGAAACAGCAGCGGCCTGGAACACAACACACACTATATGACATCACGTGTACTGCAGACTGGACCCAGGGGGGCTTGTTTTACCCCATCACCTAGAAATCATGCAGGATCCATACTGCTGCTGGACATTTTCCACAACACCAGTGTTTAGCCTTTGAGATTCATTAGTCAGCTTTATTACTTACACTTTGTTTGATCACATTCGGCGCATCACTGTGTGACAGTAATTCAGTTTTCAAACCTCTCCTTTAGCAAACTCTGACATTTGATGTGAGATGCAGCTAAGCGGCTGCACCAAATTCATTTTACACAGCCACATTAAATGTCTCAGTTCATTGGTGGAGGTGAACTGTTCTTCATCAGTGGTGCTCAAAGCACTGAAAACCAGAAACAGTATTACTGTGGATCTTCCCTGCACCTCACTTATTCATAGGAACTACTTTTTACTGAAATAGTCCTTCTGATTTTTGGGGGATTATTACAGGAACTGGGACATTGCCTGTGGAAGGACACAGCTGTGGAGTATCTCAAATGTTATGTTTCAATAGTCTGGGGATAAATCCCATTTACCTCCACTGGAATGGAATGGAGGCAGAAATCTCAAGATGTCTCCAAACTAGGACTTATAATATATCTATACCACTAGAGGCAGGAGAGAAACATTATTGCAGAAAACAGCGCCTGTGCTCATTTGTGAATGATAAATGAATGAAGTCTGCTGTGAATGTGGTTTCAGTTGGGCGAGCCTTTAACCCCCTCAGGCACCCTCCTTTACAATGAAATAAAGAGGTAAAGTGATTGTGGTGAGCACTGATCGTACATACACACCTGAAGGAGCGCAGCATTCTGTACGGTTTCCCCAAATCAGACACTCTCCTGCACAGAGGAGCCACCGCCATCTCCATCTGACACACACACACACACAAACAGTATACAAACATCAACACACAGGTAGACACAAAGACCGTGGCATTGTTGAATCATCGCCCCTGGACACGACGGGCAGCTCTCACCTGTGCAAAATCGGCAGCCAGCCTCATCTTGCCGCCCTCCCCCAGCGGGCGCAGCAGGCTGGCGTGGCGGATGAACAGCTCGATGGCCCTCTGGGCGATGGCTTCTGTGCTCTCGTAGATGAAGTCCACACACTGGAAGTGTCTGAAGTAGTCGCCCATCACTCTGGAGATGAAGCCCTGCAGCTCCTTCATGTAGAGGGAGCACGGGACGTCTGGCTTATCAGGGCTGGACAGAGGCCTGACACACATTAATATTAGAATTAATATTATCACTAAAAAGCTTAATAATACTGATTCTAAAATAAAAGTTTTACCCATTAACCAAACCTAACTCTTTTAGTTAGGTTTCAGTATGAAAGGTGGAGCTTGATCAATTTATCGGACTATATATCTCTGTATAGGTAGTTCTGAGGTCATTTAGAAAGAGTCTCGGTCACATTATAAGAGTTGTAGAGCTGTAAAATGGCCTGCTCACTGTGTATCGTGGTCACGGATCTGTATAAAAAGTGGTTGTTTATGTTATGTGTTCATGTTATTTATCATTACATTTTATTAACTCCCAAATATTGATATCGGTCGGGTTATATTGAAAAGGGCTGTGAAAGAAAAGCACCCTTTCTTGACAGTTCCAGGAACTGTGGAAGCAGAAGAACACAGCTACAAACAAAAAGCATTCCTGTTTCCAGTGCTGCTGAAGAACAAATCCAACCCTTGTCCTAACTCGATTGACTCTAGTGACACACGGTGCTGTTTGCTGTGTGAATAAAGCTGCACACAAGTTGGAGCAGCCCGAGGCTTGTGACCAGCACAGCCAGCTCCACCCCCGTAGTTCCTGGGCCATCAGAGAGTGCTCCCTCTGAGGGGCGTAGGTTTACTCCCTGGGTCCTCCAGTGGAAACACAGGTTAGAGGGTGGATACCTGACCCGAGCGGTTTGTATTCATGTAGCCCGGCTAAGGAAGGAGGAAGTCAAACTAAATGTGTCATCTGGGAAGTTTAAAAAGACTACAGAAAACCAGGCTTGGGTCGGGTTCGGACAGAAATATGCATCCCGAGGCGCAGTCTAACTCAGGTAAGATTTCTGTCCCTGAAATGGTTCCTGGGTCCTGGGAAAAGAGTTGCTCACCCTGAAAAGTCCTCTTGGTGTAGTGTGATGATGATGGCCTCTACGGAGTCACTCACTGATTGCAGGAGAGGCTGCACCGCGCTGCTCATCAGCGTCTGCACGCCCTGGATCAGAACCGAGGGAAACAAACTAAAAGTCACGTGATGGAACTTTGAGTCAGGACTGTGCAGAGAAGAAGAGCAAACATCAGTCAAATCCAAACCTGCCAGCAGCCACTGTGCATCTAATCACATGAACTTTACTGCTCATTACCTGTGTCTTAGGGGCTCCCTGTTGCCATAGCAACTTCTGTTGTCATGTGAACAGTAGGTACATGTACATGAGGTTGGATGTTATCAGCTGTGTGTTTGTGGATGATTGATGTGATTCCTGCTTTATGTTTGATGTGTTGGATTTCAATCTGTTTATGCTCTTTTCATACGAGCCTGCTGTCCAGCTCTGCTCTGATTGGTCCAGTTTTAACCCTTAAGGACTGCAGACAGATTCCCGTCAGGAAAACTTTCCCCTTTGCACACCCGATGTGTGAAAAATGTCTAAAGCAAAGACAATGTGTTCAATGAAAACTAAATATAAAAAAATATTTACTGCTAACCTTTTCCCCAGATGAAGTAAAAAGTCACTTATTAAAACAAAAGCTATGACTAAATGTATTACTCTTTTCATCAACCAATACAAGCTAAAAGACAATGTGATTGATCAAACATCCTCCAGCACCAAAAACGATCTCCTCATCGTCTGTAGGGTTCGTACAGCTTTTTATGCCCTTTCAAGGTACCTAAAGCAAAAATGTCCAGAATTCCGAAGCCTTTGTCATCATCTAAATTGTAACCATAAATTCCAGGAGACAACAAACGAATATGAGGACAGGATGGTTTCATTTCTAATGTGACTGGTTTACATGAATGATTGTGTTGATGATGAAACACCAGATTCTGTTGAAAGTCAAGCTTTTTTTTCAAGAAGTAGATTGGAATTCAAGCCTATTTCTAACCTTGAAAAACATAATGGTTAAAATGCAGCATTTTGCAAACTGTCAAGACTTCGTTTGAACCCTGAGTCTGGTTTGCATCGGAGTCCCAGAGCGTTGCATCAATTCTCTTTGGTTTACCTGGTAATCTTTGAGAAACCCTGACAGGTTGTTAAATGACATTTCAAAGGTATTTCTAGAATCCTCAGACTCTTCTGGATGAAAATGACATATAGTCATGTTCAGTTTGTATGAGATCCATACGTTAAACAGTTACCATTAATTATAGTTTTCTATATTGATGCTATTTTCTATTGTTTTATAGCTTCATAAATATAATGGGAGTATATTTTTCTCCTCATACAAAGAGAGCAAGGAGATATGTCATATCCAGCTGCCTGGATAGGGAACGCGTTTTTCATCGGCCTGTGAGTCAGAGAAGTCACACATGTTGTTAAATGACCTTTGTCGTTTTGTCAACGATCACCTTCATTGATGCTCAGCTCATATAAGGCTCCACTGACGATGTTACCAACTGTGCAGGTCCCACTTTTGTAATTCACTTATAATGAAAGTATGTGAGCTCTGGGCTCTTTGTAAATTGATTTAAAAAAAATTATAATAATAATATACTCAAGAGGACGCATGTTACAGCAGTGATGCTGCAAATGAATGAAAATACCTCCAAAGAAGAAGAGAGGGCTTCTGCAGCAGCTGGCGGGCACAACCCCAAACCTGAAATAATCTGCAAATACACAACACAGCAAGTCAAACAAAGAACAATGAACTCTACTTGTATAGCAGCTTCCAGGCATACAATGCAGTTCAAAGGGTTCTACATCAACTGGTATTAGAAAAAGATTGAGATTTAAAGGTGACAGGATTTACTGATTTCTCAGGGCAGGCTGTTCCACAGTTAAAGCCTGTCACTCCATACTTTGGAATTTTAACTCTTGGTACCATAGACTGTATATAAAGATGGAGGACATGACAGCTCCCCAAAAGTGAAGCCAACATATCTGGATCACCCCCTGGTGGCTGGCTGCTGTGTAGGTCATAAACCCCGCCTCCTCCATGTTAGCGAATGCGACATACAATTTTCATTTGTCATTTTAGGTCGTTCTTGTCACACTGAGGTTTGTTCAAGTGTTCGTTTGTCTGATCAGATTGGTTTTAATTAGTTATTTCATGCTATGAAAATGGGGATGAGACGTCATGATTGACCACTGTGACAACTTCACTGAAGATCAGTACAGTGCAGGCTTTGGCTCCAAATGACGTCACCAGCACAAGATGGCAGCTCCCGTCTCCAGGGAGTTTGGCTTCATTTCTGTATAGTTGGCGGAAGTAGCGACGCACCGGGAGTACACAAGGAGAGACACTCACCTGTGTATGAAGCTGCTAAACCAATCAAAGCTGTGTAAACTAGTAATACACTTTTAAAGAGACAGGAAGCCAATGCAAAGATGCTAGAATGAGTGCCATTCAAACTGCTTACATGGTAAGCAGCATGGTCTGATGATGATGCTAGTGACCTCCAGATGGTCTTAAAAATCTGGGTAAATTGGCTGGTTATGTATTATATGTGTTTTCCTATCTGGTCTGTCTTTGTCCCTCCGCCCCTTCCTCCACCTGCCTGGAATCATTTCTCACTG
This sequence comes from Nannoperca australis, assembly GCA_036023655.1. Classification (NCBI taxonomy): domain Eukaryota; kingdom Metazoa; phylum Chordata; class Actinopteri; order Centrarchiformes; family Percichthyidae; genus Nannoperca; species Nannoperca australis. The sequence goes on along the minus strand of JAVQJD010063180.1, from coordinate 3,179 downwards.
TTTTCACACAGTAACATTTTAAAGGCTTGAGGTTTAATTTTTAATGATGGTGTAATCTGTTTTTTTGATGCTATTAATCAGCCGGGCTGCTGCGTCAGGACACAGCATACATCTTTAATGGAGGAAGCTGAAAGAACATACTCTGCACGCTGACTGCTTTCTCTTTGTCCCCCTTTCAGTTCCTGTTTCCTTTCATCTCTGTGCATTAAAAAGATAACAGTCCAGTCTCTCACACACACACACACACACACACAGACACACACAGTTATAGAAGGAGGAAGAAAAATCCTATACGATACAGCAAAGCTAAGTGAACTAAACCACACTGATACACTGAACATTCCTGTATCACTTTCAACACGGCACTAGTCTGAGCTGAATGCCAACACATTCTACAGCAGCACATGGCTAAATGCACAGAGACAGATTAAATTACTGCAATAAATGTATGGCTTAGTTAGTCTAATGCACAAAGACAGAAACCAGTTTAACTATGCAGCACTGTGCCAGAGCCAGTTCTTCTCAGCTCAGTCTTCTACATGCAGTGTGGGGCTTACAGCAAGTAAAACAATAAATGAGATTTAGCTAACGGACTATAGAGCACATCAGATAAATCAGGAAATGGAGAGGGTGAGCATCCCTTATAATGGCCATTAATGAAGGCTTCAACTCCACATGTGAAAAAAGCCCCATAAAGCCTTCTATGGCTCATTGGCGAGCTGTGTGAAGTCTGATAAATGTCCTCAAATGGATGGTTAGGTTGCATTATGGGTAATGTGGACTAATGTGGAAGAATGCATGGAATAAAAAAAAACGAGCACATCTCTGTTTTGTTTTTGTGTCCACTGGGAGTCGCCTCCTCCATGTTGGCGGGTGGGACATGGGACCTGAAAAAAGACTGTTTCTTTTCATTTGACGTAGTTCTTATCACGCTGATGTTTGTTCAAGTGTTCGTTTTTATGATGAGTTTGGTTTTGGTTGAAACATTCTAGGTAGTTTTAGTCACGCTGATGGCAACAACCATATCCGGGGTATTTTGGCTTCATTACAGTGAAAGGAAGTTGAGACGCGTCGTCCATCTTTATATACAGTCTATGGTCAGGAGAAAATATAGACAGTGCAGGCAGTGTTTAAGAGTATGATGAACATGTACATTAAATTTTTACATCCACTTTATTCAGTGGCCCATTAAAATCACAACACTTATTACTGGCTGGTGACTTTATTTGTTCAGCAGACAGTATTTATATTAGCCTTGTACCTTGGCAACGGCCTGCTGCAGGCGGTAAAGTGAGTTGACCACAGCAACGTTCCTCCTCTGACCCTCGGTTAATGGACCAATCACCTGACTGGCATCCCCATGAGTACACAGCTGCAGACAGAGGGAGGAGTGACTGACTGACTGACAGCATGTGGTATACAAACAGGATACACACAATGAAAGCAATTGCAATTAATCACGTTTTGTTGATTTATCGATCATTTTGAACTATGTCACGGGGTTATAAAGTAAAAAATACAGAGATGAAACAGAAAACCTTTTCATTCATTTTAAAATATCACACATACATAAGGCTGTACACACCAGCTGTTCAGACTTGACACAGAAGAGTTGGACGGTCTTGGCAGCGTTCTTGGCCACAGCCAGAGACAGGTTTGGATCTACGGATGCTACATTCAGCTCACTGCAAACAAACAACTCAATCAATTAGACAGAATTCCCATTCCAGTAATGTAATATAACCTGGCTAATTATCAGATACAAGCTATACGGTGTGTTTTTGAAGTGTGTCTCTACCATACTGTTTGTGGTGTCACTGTGACATTATATGGGTTTGACATTTGCTAACAAGTGTTGAAAAGTGCTCCAATTTAAATTTGAGATAAAGTTTGTTGTCCTCAGCTATGGTTGACATTTTAACTGAGAATATAACTGAGGAGAAGCTAAAGCAGTAAGTCAGCATCTGTCGATTCTTCATACGTGCCGTGTATGACATCACACAAGTGTTTACTGCAGGCTCTTTAAATTAGCCCTAAGCCAGCAAAACCCCTACAAAATCCCTACTGTATTAGACACCTTTGTACACATTCCAAAACGGTTTCATCTCGTCATGAATCTTTGGTCTGAACTGGACTTTAGACGTGTACGGATAAACAAACTAGTTTATTTGAAGCAAACTGAGAACTTAAACCTGCAATCTTTTTTGGGGGGCCACATGGAGGCAGCGGAAACAAATAGTGAACACAACAGTAACATATCATCACTTTTTAAGTTGATATGTTGAAATATCTGTCTCTTTAGCTGCTAAATACTTAACTATGTTAGTCTCTAACTGTGTGTGTCTGCTGAGCAGCTAGTTTACGCTTTTTTTTTTAACATCTTTAAGGTCTCTAAGACCGTTGCCTGTGAACCAATGAGTCTTTCTATCTGTAATGAATCAATATTTAATGCTAAAGTGGCTGGTATGTCTTGTAGGAGAAATGAACAGCCTTCAAACATGTTCACACACTGTCAAGCAACAAGAAATGGCAGAGGCAATGCTGAATGACTTTGTCACTTCCACTTGGTCTTTCCTGTGAGGCAGCCAAACTGGCATGAAGTGTACTTGCCTGCTGATGGTCTTGATGATGCTGTCCAGCTCATCGTTGGAGGGCTGGTTGCGGCCGCCCATAGGGAACACGAGGTTGATAGGATCAAACAGACGAGAGAGGGACTTGGAGAGGTAGGCTGCCTCGTACGGCTGCAGAGAGTCCTTCAGAGCCTTCTCCGGGCTGCGCACACAGAGACACAGACACAAAATCAAGAAAGAAGCACAATGTACATTCACAATTGATGGATAGAAACATCAGGAAATATCATCACTTTACTATAAGGCAGCTCTAACATTTCAAATCTATCATGGCATTATAAAACCCACAATCTACTTACTGTCTAATATTGACATATAGTATCCTCTAATTGGCTAAGATATCTGTGCTGACATTTATTAATGGAGCACTTAAGCTGCAGACAGAAATAGAAGCAAAATGCCACTGTTTCTCATCCTATGACTATTCAGTGTGTGTGTGTGTGTGTGTGTGTGTGTGTGTGTGTGTGTGTGTGTGTGTGTGGTGCTCTGGACACAACACTCTGTGCACTCTAGACACACACAAGATCTAATGTCTCTATATCTCTGTGA